>QBDW01000893.1:0-48358 GCA_003261595.1 Maconellicoccus hirsutus
AAAAAAAAAAAGGATCAGAACCTTTATTTAATGCTTTGCAGAGAAGCTTTCCTCAAGTAGTAGATATTTAGATACCAAAAAGAACGATTTTTGTTTTTATTTTTCATGAAAAAAAATTATTTTTATTTTTTTTTTCAAGTCAGTTAAAAGTTTTTGCTTTGGCTCAGTTTTATGTCACAAAAAAAATAACTGAGCTCAAGCAGAAACTTTTGACTGATTTTTTTAAGAAAAAATGAAATATATTTCAGTCATTTGATTATTGATCCAGTCAAAATTCGAAAATTCATCAATAATCGGATAGTGAAACATTATCCGACCTTTTTTGTGCGGTTAATCGGAAGAAACCGGATGCATTTTTTTGGTCGGATAATCGAGAAATCGGTTAATCGAGGGTCGGATAATCGAGGTTCTACTGTACCTTTGAAATTATTATGTGTAAGAAGATCAAATCATAGATGATCAACTACTCTCGAAAAATCGTCAAGTTTCTGCCAAAGACCCCCTTTTTCGATCAATTTACTTCGTGAAAAAAAAAAAGACACACCTATATGAAGAAAAAAAAACCCAAACCGCTACTTCCAACACATCTGTCACTTTGGAAATTTTCGTCAAATACGTCATCGCAACCAACTATACAATCGTACAACCATTAAAATTTACATAATAGTTATCGTCCTCAAACGTTCAAGCCTACCAGATTTGTATTGAGTTTCCGCGACAATGCTGGAACTGACAAAATTGGCCTTGCTACTTTTATTGCCGTAATAATGGCAATAATAACAAGCGATAGTGAAGTAGACAAAAGCGCCCAACGACACAATGTCCTATTTCCAATACGTACCAACAATCGCAATACGATTCTGTAATTATCAAATGTGCGCTTGTGTTAGTATGTTAATAAAATGGTACTCGGGGTTAGAGGATATTTCATTGTGGTATTAGCTAGGTTAAATCGTACTCCACCCACGACGTCAACTATTGTTATTAATTTGGTGTTTTGTTGTAATGTATGGTTTTATTGTAGAAGGATACGAAGAGAATGAAAAATTCGTATGTGTACGAGCTCCAACTTGTGCCATTTTTTTCGGACGCTTCGGGGTATATTTTTTTGCGAGAGTTTGCGCGCATCTTTGGATGTATATAGGTGTTTATATGCGAAGAAAAAAGAAATAAAAAGGAAGGGAGATACGAAGTGGCAGACTTGAAAGATGATGTATCGAGTACGCAAGTTTCAATAGTGTTTCAACCCCTTTGTGTTGTGGAAGCCGTTTTGAAAGTTGAAATCGCCAACGAGCATCACGCAATTTCCTTTTTTCCACGTCCGCCCTCTTCATTCGGGTAAGAATCCGATAGAATGTATCTCGTTGCTAAGTTATCGAATGCGTTTACGCGCTTGTGAGTTTGGTGGTGCACTTGCACTTGCATACGTTCGTGCAACACCGTATAACTGAGCTAATATGGTAACCTACTCCTGTCTACTCATCCGGCACAAATATAATTGTAAATTTCTTCAGTTCACTGACGTGTTACCATGACTAAATAAGGAAGATAAAAGACCCCGGTACATTACAAATTCCTGCTCTTTATTTCGCAGCCCTAATCTGTTATGTAAGTGCGGGATTCTTCGCGATGGGGTCAATATCGCGAAGCGTTTGCGGCCAATAATTCGTTTGGTTCGTGTTCGATGTATAGCAGTGCTTACCAGAGAGGCTTGGTGTTTAATTTTAAATCGCATTTTAAACCGTTTATAATACGTCGTATTGAATTGGAAATTTTTGCGAGCTGGCGCACGCGAGTTTTTCTCTTTTACGTTGCACATCTTTTCCGCAGACTAGTCGTATCGTTTGAATAAGCCGATAGGAAAAAGTTGCTCGAATTTAAATGGTCGAAAATTTCGTGTTTTATTCTGTTAACTACATGGTAATATCAGGCAGCAACGTGTTATTACGATTAATTGTATAGTACATGCGGTATAACGCCGAAAAAAACCTAGGTACGCGTAACACGCACACTCGATCTTCGTAAGAAGAAATCTTCACGTGTAAATATCCAACACGAATATCCGAAAACAATAAAAAAATTTCCATTCGTTAAACTTTACGTACCCCTGAAGAAAAAGAAGCATTTGCGAGATATTATTACGTTCTGGTAGGTTATAAAGATTTATCAACCACCCTTAATTTTTTTTCACAATATCGGACACCCTTTGCATTATTTATTATGTCGATTAACTTCGCGCCTTCTAATTCATTGTTTCATACTTGTTAGGGGGGATGAATTCGCCGAATCAGAAATGGCTGGATAACGCGTGCTAAATTCTTATTGAAGAAATCTGTTGAATCTTTGTGACCAAGCGTTGATTCACCAAATGGTAATTTTACCGATTCAACAGATATCAATGGGTTTTAAATCGCAGGAATGCGGTGTTTGCTGAACAGGGACATAGGATTGTTGAATATGGTTTTTCATTTAGTTTGTATCGATAATATTTGAGTGCTTTATGAGGGTGGGGGCCGGGGGGCACATGTGATTTAATCAAAACACTTCGACCACACTTCATTTCCTCGTTTTAATTATAACGTAAAAAGATCATCATTGAAAATAATTTGCTGCTTGATATTTTGATCTAATTATTAGTGATTTGAAGCACCTTTGTTTCAATCTAGACAGGTACTCTCCTGTTGTGATAAAATTTGCTTTTAAAAACCAGTGTTGCCAGCAGAGGAATGCAAAAATCACAATTTTTTTTTAAAGTTAAATTCAATCAATTTCGTAAACGAGAACTCTAGACTGTTTTTCTCTATCAAAAAATTTTTTGAATAATTACTCGAATTTTTTTAGTGTTGCTGGTGATGGGCTAATTTCTTTTTATTAAATTTAATCAGTATTACTAAAAAAAAAAACATGAAATTTTTTATTCAAAAATCACCAATTTTCTTGAAGCTAAAATGAACTAAAAGTAAAAATTAAATTCAGTTAATTTCCTAAACGAGAAACCCTAGACTGTTTTTTTTCTATCAAAAAATCCATTTTTTAAGTCACTTATTCCAATTTTTTGGTGTTGCTGGTGATGGGGTAATGATGTAAATACGAAAAACAAAATATTAAAGTTTTCCCCAAAATTTTATAAAAAATGATAAAATTTGGTATTTCGAAAATCATCAAAGCTATCACTTGACACGGAAATTACCAGTAAATCATCCCCGATAAAAAAAAACGCAAAATCACCAATACTGACAACACTGAAAAACCCAAAATTCTGAAAAATCACTCTTTGAGTTTTTCTATTGTCGAATTTATAATTTCTGAAATTTTAATTACTTAATAATATTTTCAATTTTTGTTTCAATTTTGATTTTGGCAATTTCATCCATCTAATTTGTTCTTTTAATTATCATTGGAATTATTTTTTATTTTCTACCTGAAAAATCCTGATTTCACGGTAACATTTTCATTTGGCTGGTTGAAGAAGAGTTCATATCTGATGCCTAGTTACAAGGTAAATGCAATCATACGAGTGCATGTAGAAAACTAAGCCAAGAAGTTCGACTATTCGACTCCATTAAATCACGTCCATGCCTTGGAACATTTGATATCCTGTAATGTACGACGAGTACCGGTTTTTACCTATACATGAATTTCTTTCATGTGGTCGACCATCGAGTGTTTCTATTCGATGTGTGTTCGGTTGAGATATGGCGCCAATTAAAAGAAGGGATGGTAGTGTAATTGTGATATCTTTGTGGTGTTGTATATCTATTATTGATTGAGCCCATGTATCAAGCTTATTAGAAATTTATTTTCTCGTATTATACGTATTTTTCACATTTATTGAAATTGTTTTATTTTCACTTTCTGCGGTATTATTTAGTTTCTTTCTCTAAAATGAATGTTTCTCGTATGTTTTATAATTCTACTTTCATTTAAACCAGTATAACATCAACTTACCTACCTATACCATTCTTTCTGAATTCCATTTTTTGGAAACTGAAGTAGTTGAAATGTATCATTATATCATTTTTTCAAAGATAGTTTCAATTTTTACCACCACTCTTGTAATTTTTTGTTCACCGAAGTAAAAACTCTTCGTTTATCCTTCATCTTAGACGTAGTTCTCGCAATAAAACGTTTTGATTTCAAATAGAAATGCTCCTCTTCGTGATATTTTACGAGACTTCAAGTTAAGAAATGACTCGATGCATTAAAGTTTTTCAAATTTATTATTTCTACTTTGAAAGTTTTACAACAATAAACGAAAAATATCTTAATCGTAAATACAACATTTTCACAACATTTTTTTTTTCATTAAGCCTGTACAAATATATAATAAAACGTCAGCTAATTTATTCACGAAATAACAGAGCAATAAAAACCATTTTAAAAGTTATTTACAGTAAGATATGTATAGGCTTAAAATTTTTCAAAAAAAAGAAAAAAAGAAGTAAAATAATAAATAAAATTTTTAAATTGTAAAAATAATATAATGGTTAACAGAATTCCTAATAGTAAGCAATGACGAGGAGTGTGGACAGCGTATTATCGCAGGTACGAAAATGTAATTTCAATTTTTTTTTATATTAACGCCAAGCGTTTTTTATTACATAAAATTCTCTCGAAAATTAAAAAAAAAATTCGCATCAATAAAAATCGATTATGTACGTCCTCGCGTACACGAACAGGAAAAAAAAGTAAAGGTAATTTAAACATTCATAGCTTACTACGTTAATTTTTTACATTGACGCGCTTTACATATTACACAAATTAAATGACAGTGAAATGTTAACAATTAACAGATATTACGAATGTGCCATTCAATATCTGGTATACATTTTGATCAAACTTTTCAGCCATGTCATTGGCAGGAAATCAAGCGTGATTTTTCAAATACAATACGTAGAATTCGCAAGTTGCGAAATAGTACCTCGAATGATACGGTATTTTGGTCGTTATCGATGATAAGGATCGAGAAAAAAAAACTTTCTTAAACTTTTAATAAAAACGCTGAGAAGTTCGTTCAAAATGAACCTAAAATGTAAACACGAAAACGAGTAAAGACGATATTACATTTAAAATACAAAGGAGGGAACGGAACAAAAAATACATGAAAAAATTTTAGACATAGAAAAGTATGATACGAGGAATTGACATACCAAATACGAAAATTTTCGATACAAATTATGGCACATTTTCAACATAGTTTTTTTTTTGAAAATTACGAAACCGCGTATCTATAATATAGGAGAGAAGGCTTTTTGTAATTTTAGGCCTTATTATATCACCACACCAGTTGTTCGCTTTGTAGAGGAGGCCCATCTGAGAAGCCACCACCGCTAGCGTTACCTCCACCTATAAATAAAGACGATACGAATGTAACTAAAGTGATAAAGACAAAGGCCGAATATGCGCTTGTATTGGTTCACGAAGCGCGTATTCAACGAATGAAAAATTTGCATTAAAAACATCTCCATCACTGAGACGGCTTTAGGGTGAAAGCGTCAGTCGGCTTTTTTCAAAGTATCGTATCGCGTTTTTTTTTTTCATTACGACGGTCTCAGGTGTCGAGAAAATCTCATATCCCACCCTTACGGCAAATAAACAGAATAAAGTTACTTACGTACCCTGTGATGACATAAAATCGGGGCTGGATCGTAACTGAGCCTCTGTATGGGCTGGTTGGGGTGGTTGTTGCGTCATAAAACCCTGCGGAGGTTCTTGTCCCATACCGCCGAATTCACCGCTTAAAGGGCCTATTGGTCCGTCCATAGGACCACCTATGTAAAACACGAAGAAATCGTGTAAGGCGAGATTTCCCTTACGGATCATCGGAGTTGTGAAACTTACCGGAAGGGTTAAATTGTAATCCGCCAGGAGGACCGTGATGACCGGAGAAGAATTCTGGATGAAAACCTGGCCCTCCTCCGTAACCGAAATCGAATTTACCGTCGCCTGTGGCGAAATACGAAAATCCGTGGCCTTCGTCAAGACCAGGACTCAAGTTCATCGGGAAACCTCGCATTTTTCTCGAGCCACCAAAAAATGGGCCACGTCCCATTGACGTTAGTTGTTTTAGCCTCCTTTCTTTGCTACGTTTATTTTGAAACCATACCTATAAGAAAAATCACGATTAGCTTGGATTTTTCGCGGATAACACGTCGAAGTGAGTAAAATCACGTAGGGTAACTAGTTCAAGGAAACCTTCTCAGGTCGTACAAGTATTCTCAGAATTCGATGAAACTTGGCAGGATCGAAGTTTACATCAAAAAAACCTCCAAGCCAAGCTTTTAGCTACTGAATTTCATTATTCGATTTTTTACGAATTTTTTAATTTTGAATTTATAACTCCACCCAGAGTTGGTTTTTTGCCAATACGTGGCTAATTGTTGATCCTTTCAGAATTCTGAAAACACTTGACCGGTAGCAAATTTAATTTCCTACAAGTTGAGTCGTTATATATTTTTTCATGGCACGCTTCGTTTTCGAGTTATCGAGCAAAACCTTTGTGACAACAGTTGCATGCGATTCCAATAAAGCGAGGGGCGTAAATTACGTGGCAATTCGCGTCTCGCGTAATTGGAATCGCTCAATACAGTTTTCTATAAGTTTTTGCTCGATAACTCGAAAACGAAATGTGCTACATAATGAAACATATATATCAACTTGTAGAAAATTAAATTTTCTATCGTTAATGTGTTTTCAGAATTTCTATAGGATCAACAATTGGTTAGGTATTGACAAAAAACCATTTCTTGGAGGTGCTAAAAATTAAAAATTAAAAAATTCATGAAAAATAGAAAAACGAAATTCAGCAGCTAAAAAATTGGCTTTGAGTTGTTTTTTATGTAAACTTCGATCCTGCCAAATTTCATCGAATTCTGAGAATGCAACCTGAGGTTTCCTTGTTAGTTTCATGAAACGCGGTAAAAACTTAATAAATACTTGTTTTTTACCCATTTCAATGTATTAAAAATTCATTTCATAGTTGAAACCCTAAGAAATCAAAATCGCATCTTAACTACGCCGTTCTCGAATTCTTTTTTTTATTCAAAAATAAACACCTGAAAACTCATCATTTACTGCTGCCACATTAAACGCAGGAAGCTTTTCTGGGAATTTCGAGAGTGAAAAAAAAATGAAAAATGCGATTTGAACGTTTCAGTACTTCAAATCGTTTAAAAATAATTTATTCTTGTATTTTCGCGTGACTTCAACGCCTCATTTTACCTTCGTCTGCTACATTTGGCGGAGTAAATTTGTAACCTAAAAGTTGACACTTGGCATGTATTATAGCGAATTCGAGCCCTTTTTTGAAAACGCCTTAAAAATTTTTGCACTTTTTAATAAGCTTATTTGGGGTGACAGTTTGTAACATGTTAATAATAGCACGTCTGATTTATTCGTTTATGTAAATGTTGGCTACTGACCATTAATCAAAGTTAGTTATAGCGAGATTTTTGTGGAAAATCTCATAATTCCCTGTAGGCCGTTTAAAACGTTTCTTAAAATAGTAATCAAGCCGCCTGCGGTAATCAAATTCAGAAGTGCTACCGTAGCACTTCTAGACGGTTGCAAATTACTTTAAACCATCAATTACCAACCCTTTACTACAACAAAATATCTTCAACCAATTATCGAATTGGGTAAACGGTATCCATATAAAGATACCCTGTAGACATTACTTCCCTTAATTCTTAAAATTTTCAACAATTCTAACCTCCATATACAGAGAATTTACAAGATCGCAAATTGTACTTAGAGTCTATAATTCGGCGCCATTTGGCAAATGTTCAAAATATGAATAAATTTGTGTAAAAAAAAAAGGTTTATAAAAGAAGCAGCTTAGCCGAGGGTAAAAAAAAAGTAAAAAGTTACCAGAACAAATTTTATAAACTATATACAATAGAAAAACGGTATATTTTTACGTTTGATCCCTACGGGAGGTCATCGGTACCGCCCTTTGACTGATGCTTTAATACGCCCCCTCGTTCTTTTTCCGAAATAAAAACCTCCAGGTCATTTATCTTTCGGACATTTCACCCTTGCATATCTATCTTGGGTTATTCGCAATTTTTTCTACAGTGGTTTTTTTTTGTTACCATGTCTGCCAGTAGGTACATATTTGTTGATACTATGTAATAGCTCATATGTGTGAAAGGGTGCGCGCTCAGTGTTGTCAGCGGGAGGGATAAACGCGCCGGGGAAAATCACCGGTGGAAATTCTTTTGAAGTGTGCCCGCGGAGTTTAACCGTAACCATTGTATGACCATGCTAATTGCGCTAATTTTCTAATTTTTCGGCTAATAAGCGCCCATTTTCACGAATTATACTGAAACAATGATGATTTTCCACACGATGGTTGCTCTGAGGTCGTATGCAAATTTAGATGAAATTTTATACGAATTTGTATGTACGTAGAAAAAGAAATTACAAATGGGTGAATGAACATATGAAGTACGAAGTTATACGAAACGAATTATACTTCTTATATGTAAATTTTAATACAAAAGGTAAGCATATTCGTTATATGTTAAATTCCATGTAATAAATGCTGCAGGTATGTAGCCAGTTAGCTACTAGCTAGTTAATAAGTACTAGGTACAGGTAGTAGGTCTCTTTAGCTATATATAATTGAATGATACATTTTATAATAACCTCAATTATTCGACCAAGAAACTGTTTTGTATTACGTCATGTTTCAAAAATGAAAATAATTGAATTGTAACATTTATGAATTTTTTTGGCTTCTTGTTTATTATAGAACGTGATTGTGATAGGTAAGGGTTTCTTTTCGAAAATACAAGAAATAGTAAATCGAATGATTTTTAAATAAAATGTATCAAATAGAATATCGAACTCGCCAAATGATCAACACTGTGTTGAAATTCCGAGCTAATAATTTTTCTTCGTAAGGGTCATATTAAGCTCCAGGTACTTACAAGCATAAGCTTATACATTAACAATGCGCCTAATACGGATAAATAAAAAATCTCTCGGAAAACGAAACACTCAACGCCAACGTAATTAATGATAACGGTTAAAAAATTCAGTTTTCGGTATCACCCTAAAGAAACACAATTTAAAAAAATTAATATCCGATGTCAGGTAAAGCACAATCATATTTTTGTCTTCGCCGTATACAGACGCGACTGTGAACTGGACCGAAAACCCAACCCATGCCATATCGTATATGGACGCCCCGAGGTCATCAACAAAAGCCGTATATCATAAAGTTGGCGGCGTTGGCGGCAGCATTATATATCTGTTGTCAGTGACTGTCATTATGCAAGGTCCCCAGGGTGCAATCCCTAGCAAGGGGTCAGCAAATTGTTGCTTCGGTTGTAACAGGCGGCTCGCGGACCCTAGTTCAAAAAAGCTGTCCCGTACGTTGTGAAAAATGACTTTTCGATAGGACCACCTGCCATCTTTTGCCTTTGAAGCAAAAAAAATGTTACGCTTGGCGCTAACGGTATAGCCCGTGATGTAATAAAAAGGTACTCCTTTACCATTTTAAAACACGCCGCGTAAAATCGTTTTGTATAAGAAGATATCTTAATGGTTTTAATGTCGATTTTTTCAGGCATTAGTGTCCACGGTAATGTGACGAAACGACATATAAATTTGGCTGATGACTGTTTCGTAAGGCGGTGTTATTTGATTTAATGCGAATTAGCTACGTATAAATGGTCGTTAGGTGGAGCATCGTTTTAACATCTGGATTATAACCTGAGAGGTATTATCATAAAAAACATTTTTGCTAATCATACTTTCAATTTTTATTGTCGTGAAACAATTTTTTAAAACGGCCGCCGCTAAAGAAATTAACTCGTTTTTAAAGTAATCCTGGAAAGTATTAGATGTCCATATCGAGTAATAATTACATAATAAATTTTCAAACTTTTTAAATATTTGAGAATTTTTCTCGTTTGTATAAAAATTATTAAAATGTTATTAATATAGTTTAGAATATCAAAATTTGTTTAGAATTGCTTAAAGTTATGTAGATTTGTCAAAATGTTGTTGAAATTGATTAAAGTTCCACAATATTTGCTCAAAATCGCATAAAAACTTTTAAAATGTTGTTAGAAAATTTAAAAAAGATCAAAATTAGTATAAAATTGCTTGAAGTTACACAAATTTGTCAAAACGTTGTTAAAATTGTTTAAAATTGTTGAATGCGTATTAACAACATTTTAAGAATATTTTTCAATTTTAAGCAATTTTAAAGAAATTTTAATCAAACTATTTCAACAACATTTTAACAGTTTTTGTGCAATTTTGAGCAAATATTGAACACTTTTGAACAATTTTGAAAATATTTTGACAATTTCTTGTAATTTGAAACAAGTTTTGATTGATTTTTATCTCTTTTAACAACATTTTAATAATTTTTATGCAATTTTGCGCAAATGATGAACAATTTTAAACCATCTTAACAACATTTTGACAAATTTGTGTAATTTTATGCAATTTTGAAAGAATTTTGATGGATTCTAAACTATTTTGACAACATTTTAACAGGTTTATGCAATTTTGAGCAAATATTGAACTCTTTTAAACAATTTTAAAAATATTTTGACAATTTCGTGTAATCTGAAACAAATTTTAATTTTAATCTGATTTAATAACATTTTAATAACTTATATGCAATTTTGGGCAAACGATGAACATTTTTAAACAATTTTAACAACATTTTGACAACTTTGTGTAATTTTATGCAATTTTAAAAGAATTTTGATAAATTCTAAACTATTTTGACAACATTTTAACTGTTTAATGCAATTTTGAGCAAATATTGAACACTTTTGAACAATTTCAAAAATATTTTGACAATTTCGTGTAATTTGAAACAAATTTTAATTTTAATCTGACTTAATAACATTTTAACAACTTATATGCAATTTAGACAAATAATGAACATTTTTAAACTATTTTGACAACATTTTGACAACTTTGTGTAATTTTATGCAATTTTAAAAGAATTTTGATAAATTCTAAACTATTTTGACAACATTTTAACTGTTTAATGCAATTTTGAGCAAATATTGAACACTTTTGAACAATTTCAAAAATATTTTGACAATTTCGTGTAATTTGAAACACATTTTAACTTTAATCTGACTTAATAACATTTTAACAACTTATATGCAATTTAGACAAATAATGAACATTTTTAAACTATTTTGACAACATTTTGACAACTTTGTGTAATTTTATGCAATTTTAAAAGAATTTTGATAAATTCTAAACTATTTTGACAACACTTTAACTGTTTTTATGCAATTTTGCGCAAATATTGAGCACTTTTAAATAATTTCAAAAATATTTTGACAATTTCGTGTAATTTGAAACACATTTTAATTTTAATCTGACTTAATAACATTTTAACAACTTATATGCAATTTTGAGCAAATAATGAACATTTTTAAAAAATTTTGACAACATTTTGACAACTTTGTGTAATTTTATGCAATTTTAAAAGAATTTTGATAAATTCTAAACTATTTTGACAACACTTTAACTGTTTTTATGCAATTTTGCGCAAATATTGAGCACTTTTAAATAATTTCAAAAATATTTTGACAATTTCGTGTAATTTGAAACACATTTTAATTTTAATCTGACTTAATAACATTTTAACAACTTATATGCAATTTTGAGCAAATAATGAACATTTTTAAAAAATTTTGACAACATTTTGACAACTTTGTGTAATTTTATGCAATTTTAAAAGAATTTTGATAAATTCTAAACTATTTTGACAACACTTTAACTGTTTTTATGCAATTTTGCGCAAATATTGAGCACTTTTAAACAATTTTAAATATTTTGACAACTTTGTGTAATTTGAAACAAATTTTGATTGATTTTAATCTAATTTAATAACATTTTAACAATTTTTATGCAATTTTAACAACGTTTCGATAACTTTGTGAAATTTTAAGCAATTTTAAACGAATTTTAATTGATATAAAATTTTTTTGCTATTTTAACCAAATTTTTCATTAATTTAATCGTTTTTTACAACTTTTGCGCAAAATTGAGCAAATATCGAACAACTTCGCAATCCGACGAAAGTGAAGGATGGTAAATTACACGACGAAAATATCATCACACAGGAAACGTTCAGCAGGTAGTAAAATCAAAGAAAATATAGTCATCTGTGGAATTATGTTAAATAACTGGGTTGTGCCGGGATACACGAGTACGCTAAAATGACAGATTAATTTACTTCGTCACGGGTATAGGGATGGCGCTGGACCGTGGTGTCGTCATCAGTCATGAACGGGCGCCTAGACGCCAACATAACCGCCCTCACTTCCTGCTCCCTACCTCGAACTATTCAAACTAAAGACTTCTTTAATATTCGTGACAGTGATGCATAAACCGTTCGCGCAAAAACGACGTTCTCATTTAAAACTTAGCGGTTTTAACGCCACATCAAGTATTCACCTGAATAATTTACGTGCATTTTTCGATTGGAGATTTTCATTTTTTGTTTAAATTAATGTTTTGATTTTTTTTTTTTCAACATTTGCGTCAAATTTACGAATATATAGGCCTGTTCGTATACTTCGTATAAGTCGAAGGATGAAATAAATGATGTTTTAAGTATTGATGGTAAACGATTCGTGTAAATGTTGGTTGCTCCATGCGTGGAGAATAAATGGAGCGCGTATGTTTTAAAAATATTTTCAACGTGCGATTTAATTCCAATCTTTCTCGCGTTGATAAATTGTTGCGGGAGGTGAAAATTTAAAATTTTCAACGCCGAGCATCTCGCTTAACATGTATACGGTGCCAAATGAATCGTGAAATAAAAATACATATCGGTCGAATCGAGTGTAAATTAGGCGGAGGAAAATTTAAAAATTGCAACTACCGGCGTATTAATCTTACACGAGCCCACACGCGACATAAATATTAAATTAACGTGAAGCATTTACCTGTATCACTCTCATTGGTAAACCGGTTTCTTTTGCTAATTGCTCTCTTATGTGCCTGGTAGGTTTTGGAGTTTGTGAAAAAGCAGTTTTCAATACTTCTAATTGTTTGGCCTTTATTGTAGTCCTAGGCCCTCTTCGTTTTGATCCTGAATTCGCATCTTCTGGCGATTTATTTTCTATTTGACTATCTCTGGTTTCTGGGTCTCCGTCGAGAGATCCTGAATAAACGATAAGAAATTGTATAAACTTGGCGGCGATATGGATTACATTTTTATGGTAGAAATTTACCTTGGTCCTCAGAATCATCTTGTCCTTTTGAATCGACAACACCATGACTTAATGGTCCTTGTAGGTCACCGGCGGACAACGAGTTATTATTAGTTTCCGGAGTATTTGGATGTAATTGCGAATGTATGTGGTGTTTCATTAGGCCAGACGTCGAAGAATTGGATTCCTCATCGTCTTCGTCTTCGGAACCAGAAAACGTTAACGGATCTACAACATATCACATGACTGCTACAATTAAATGGTTTTAACGTTGACACTACATAAACGCGGAGACCAACCGATGGAGATTTTCAATAGAATCGCGAATGCTTTTTATACAGTTGCGTAGTAAGAAAAAAAATTTTTCAATAATCGAAAATAAACAAGAATTGTTTACTGATAACTTTAGAAGGGAATATTGACTGAAGTGTGACAAAACGCTAATATTTATTTAGGCATTTGACTCGATTACGACAAATGGGTTTTGCGCTACTTCAAATCTTTCGCTCCCCTATGGTTTATTATACTGGTGTCGTTTTATATACGAGCATAGTTATCGGCATTTGATTCCACAAACAATCCGCCACTTGTCGTTTGTGATCTCACGTCCCACCTAATCCAACTCAATTCTTTACTACTTTAACGGCATTCGAAGCTGTTCTTTAAACGTTACTCGAAATTTATTCATCCGGCTTGTCTTCCTAGTTTTATTCGATTCTCTCGTATAACCCTGTTACTTTATCGTTTTTTATTGACCGAACGCACGGTAGTTCGATGGGATTGTTGTGTTTTAACATTGGGTGTGATCTGCGACGTTAGCCTTCTGTAATAAATTCGTCGTTTGTATTGAAATCACCTACAAGCGATGGTGATTTTTCGAAGAGGTGAAAGTTACTACGTGTTTTGTGACCGGTGTCCGAAAAGGTGTGAATGGTGGCTTTTGAATTTTTATCGTTTGATCTCCGTGCACTCCGAACTTGTTTGTAAAACATCGCTAATACAGTATAATTATGTGAAACCATTTTACAATATGATAAAATAATCAAATCGAGGAAACAAAATAACGTGCTGACTGTCGATCTTGAAAACCTTATCTCAAGTCCATAACATACCGTGGTTTTTTCCACGATTTAAATGACATATTCGCAATACAAAAAAATCACGATCATAATTTATAATTACGCCCAATACGTTTGAAACATTATCATTCAAATGGTATTGAAATTCTAAGCGAAAAAAATTGGAAAACATTTCAAAAATCATGCGAACAAGGTTGAAATTAGCATATTACCATTATGGTGTTCCATTCAAAACGAAATAGTTCGAGAAATGGAATTCGAATGAAGTTATTAGATATGTAAAAATAAATCAAAAATTGACAAATGTCTTATTTAAACTTGAAATGTTTCTTGGTTGGTAAGCAAGATATTTATGTTTATTAAATAATTATAACAGCATTAAGATAGGTATAGCGCCTTCAACGTTTTCGATTTCGCAGAAATATTTCAAGAATTTTTTTCCCAAGCTCATCTAGTTCTGCTGAAAGAATTGTTGAAATTTATAAGAATTCAACTGTAGGCAAGAATTTATTTTGAGTGTTATCTCGAACTACTGGACAATAGAAATTTTTTCCGCTATTTTCAAATTTTCAGGTTTCTTTGATTGTTTTTAAAAATGAAAAATATTATAAATTTTTCATGAGATCGGAGATAATGATTAAAAAATATATTCGTTCTGTACCATTAAGAATCAGCTCGCGTACAAGTTCGCAAGGCAGTGTGACATTTTCATGTCACTTCGCCACTATAATGTTCATCTGAAGACGTCACTTGACGTCACATGTCACTCGTAACCATGACACGTCACCATAACAATAGCTTTTCATCGTATCATGCCACTTGACATGTTACCATGACATGATCACATGTCACTCCAGAACAATCAGAACATGACACGTCATCATGACAACGAATAGTCATCTATGACATGGTATGGTGACATGAAAAAATTATCGACGCATAACACGTTTTGAGGGGAAAAAAATAATCACCCGACTTGTCATCATATATCATCACCACGTCTATTACCATGACAACATCATGACATATCACCATAATATGTCGCAATTCAGGTCACCATGACCTGTCATCATGGCATGATCATGACTTCATGAGATATCACCAAGACATGATCATGTCACTCACGACTATGACACTTAACCATTCCAATGACGATAAGTCATTGTATATCGCATGTCAATGACGTGTCATCTACGAATTGTTATGATTAGATGACATGAAAGTATCAAGAATAGCCAAGACATGAAAATGTCAAAAAATCGTCTATGGAAATTGAAATGTTGAAATTTATAAAAATTTTATTGGTATAAAAATCAAAAATTATCCAAGATGTTATAATTAATAAAATAAAAGTGACGAAATTGAAGTTTTCACGTTCAAAAAATTTTTTAGAAATGTTTTTTTCGTCTTAAAAAAATTTTTTAATGAAGATACATTATATTGAAATGTGATATCGATTCAAGCTTTTTTAGAGAAGATATACTGGGTATTCGGTTATTCATTAAATTGACACTTTTTCGATTGCATAGTAGAAATAGTACAAATGACTTGAACAATGTTGATTTGAATAATTTTCCCTTGGAAAAAAAAAGAAACAAATTAAATTGACTGTAATAAATT
Source organism: Maconellicoccus hirsutus (assembly GCA_003261595.1). NCBI lineage: Eukaryota > Metazoa > Arthropoda > Insecta > Hemiptera > Pseudococcidae > Maconellicoccus > Maconellicoccus hirsutus. The sequence continues at coordinate 15,908 of QBDW01000893.1, forward strand.
TTACTTTTCGGTTGAAAAACTGAAATTGTTTCACTCTTTTTAGACTAAATAACTTGTAAAACGATTTTTAAAATTGGTAAAATTTATTTTTAATTTTATTAAACGAGGGCGTAATGTTTGTCAAAAATATTTTAGCACGGTTACCAACTGCTATAATGCTACGAGCCTAAACAAATGCAAACTTTTAAATTTTTTGTTTTAAAAAACATTTCGATTAAATCGAATGTAATTATTGTAGATAAATTTATAAATTTCTTCAAGATCTAAAAGTGAAATTTTATTGTAAATTCTCTTCCAAACAAAAACACGCGAAACATCGACACGTTTGATTCGTTCATCATTCAGAATTCCGTATATTTTTTTATCTGTGGATAACGTTGAAAATACCATTTTCACGAAATGCATCAACGCGTTAAATATATGAAAAAAGGAATACCTTTTAGATAAAACGAACGTGAGAATATACAAGTTTAAGAGAAAATAAAAAAATAAAAACAACTGCTGACAGTAGTTGTCAGATTACAAAACATTTTCAACTTTTACTCGACATGGCATTGCGGTCGCACCGAAACCACACGGTTTGGTGTATAGAAAAGACAGAAAGGCATCAAGAGCTGCCTTATAATCAACATTTCTTCAAATGCGAAACCAGCCCTGCCGACTAAATCGGCACCTTTTTATGTTTAACCTGTCAAGTATGAAGTGTTCCCTCGGCAGGAGGGTATACGAAGTACTTAAATGACACTCATAACAGTGTTTATTTTAATATTTGTTCTTGGTTTTTCGAATAGGCGTTAGTAACCTCGAAGCGGAGAGATAGGAATATCAATGACAACCTTTTATGGAGTGTATCTTAAACCGTAGATGCTTATCGGTGATACCAGCAAACGCTACCGTAGGTCAATTTTCGGCGTTGTTTCCCTTTCTATGCGAAATCACCTTTTGAATGAGCGACGTTCCGTTTGATGCAGGTATTTTTTTTTTTTGACTCGACTATACATATATATACCAAGTACCGCAGGTAACGAGGTATCAAACTGGAATGCGAATAAAATTGATATTTGCGCGAAATAGGATTAATAAGCGATTTATCGAAGCGTATTTTTCGCTATTGGCGGCATTCGGAGTAACTTTTAATCAAGTGTCCTTTTTTAATTTATGAATGTATGTGCGAACGGCGAATTAAAAGGTGATTATATGCGTTCAACTCGTCACATACTAAGTGTGATCTTTGTGCGCGATGATATGTGATATTTTTAATGACTTCCTGCATACGCTTCTAATCCTTTACAATTCCCAGAAAAATGCTACTATGCTATAGATTTTTAGACGTGAAAATTTTATACGCGTTTAAATACGAAAATTTATATATTAAAATTCCTTATTAACAATATAAACTTTTCAACTTCTCTGCCTAAGTAGCTGTTCAGGGCCATTACAAATAGTAAAACGTGGTACTTGAATAGGTTATAAATTAGAAAACTGCATGTGCAGTTTTTATTTTCTACGCTTTTTTTTTCTTCGATATTCCGAGAAAAATAACAATGTCGCGATTTCAGCGTACCTTACGTACAGGTATAAATTTACAGGTGACATTAACGTTCGAAAAAAACACTGCCAGGTATAATAAAATATTTTATTTTAGAAAGCCCCCTAAAATGTATACTTAATGTTTAAAGATGAATTTATTAATACTCGCGAGTCGGTTCGTTCGCAGAGTGCGAAAAAATTTATAGGTATCGATATAATACGAACATCTTACAGAAAAGAACTCGACTAAACAGAAAAAGTGGATCATTGACATTTGAAAAATTTCCATGATGGTTTCTCCAGCTATATCATCGCGTTTTAAGAGCGTATACGTGTATTATAAAATTTTCAGTGTAGAAGATAAATGCTGTGAAATCTATTGACGAATAAGGTATAGTGTGTTCGGTGTATATAGGCAAACTCGTGTATATAAATCTTAACACACTGATGCAAAACATAAGGCAAAGTTTTACGACGGCTTAGGTATAGGAAAGAAAAAAAAATCCAAAAGAACCTTCAATACCGTCGGTACTCATTGTTCTTAGCAAATTCTTGGCTGTCGTGAAAGATTCTTTTTTGAAACGAGCCGAAGGACGTTATAGGTATATTTTTATGATGCCATCAAATAACTGAACGCAGCATTGATGGGAGCAACTCGGTGTATAGGTGTTTATGGTATTTAAAACGTGTTTATTAAAATAGCCTTTTGTACATTTGGTATTTTTTCGCGTAGTTTAATGGTACACCCTCGGCATGCTTATCGTATCTCCAACGAGATTAAACGATTTGCGGTATAATTTGCGGCCAAAATACACGCCGCAGTGAGTAGCCAACTTGACCGGATTAGCATGAGCGATCAAGCTCGCAACTTATTTCGGTTCATCGCATGATTACCACGTTCTCCGTAATTGAACACAAGTGCGTTAATTGAAGAGTGCATTGGTCAGGAGATCGATTTCGGTTAATGACGATCCGTTTTGCGTGATACCGCAATCCTATATTACCGCAATACTTAGGTGAAAATTCCAAATGATTTCTAATAACGATGCGTATTTTTCTGTGTAGCGAGTACCATGAAATGGCGTCCTGGGTTCGTTCGTTCTTTTTACTAAAAATTATAATTCTATGCAAGTCTTAGGGTTCTCGTTTTATTTTTTTTAGCAGTTTGGCAAGCAAAACGAAGCTAATGTGATTTTTTTTCGATGTAAATGAGCAAATTTTCAACATTTTAGCAAGGACTGGAACCAAATTAAAAACCAAAACATGAACAAATTAGAGAAATCGTTTTTCCATAACGAAAACCAAAACCAATACCTCATGAAAAGTAACACAAACCCGAAACCAAAACCTAAGCTAAAGCAAATTCCACTTCTATGTGGTTTTGGTTTTTTCAAAGTATTTCTACATTTTAAGCGTTTTTTTTTTTTTTAATTTTAACTGTACCTATACCTAATTGCCTGGTGAGTAGTAAAATTGAATATCCTGTGACTTGCCTCCGTTCATTTACTTCTTTTTCAAGTCCAGTGATGGTGAATTCGATAATTTATTTATTGATCTCAAATCGAACCGTGCTTTGTATCATTTTAATTTTTAATAGGTTTTCAACATGTCTTGAGCTGTTTTTGCTTATTAAAGGTGCTGTAAGTATGCAGTATCTTTTTTCCCTTTTATTACCACGCTGATCATTTTTCAGGTGATTTTTTTCATATAAGTATATTATACAGCTTTAAGCAAAAAAATTCCACCAACTTTTATTTATCCCTTATTATGGCAAGAAAGCTCTTTTTTAAGAAGAAAGCTCTTGGTCCACACTTGACTCAAAACCTATGGGGAAAGGCAAATTTCGATTTTCAAGACCCCAATTTGGGGTGGAGGTGCCAAAATTGGGGTATAAGAATTTTGAAATACATGGTAGCTTTTTTTAAATCATATTGAAATTCCAAATCCAAAATCTGAACGTTTTTAGTCCCATAGAAGGAAAGTTATGCCCCAAAAACCCTGGCGGTGAGCCACAGAGGGGCCTAGGAGGGAAGCCCCCTACTAACCAATACCCTTAGATTTAAACTTTTCACTAAATTATATAAAAAAAATAACTAAAAACCAAACCAAAACCAGAAACCAATATAAATACATGATAAGAACCATAACCGTAACCAAAATCAATCAAACCAGGATTGAAACCAAAAACCGAAAACCAAAACGCTCTCAAAGCTAAAACCAAAACCAATATTTGTAACGGTTCCGAATTCCGATCACCGCATTTTAGAATTAAAAATGTAGAAAATTTGTTCATTTTAAAATATCTTTAAGCATTTTTTTTTTTATCATGACACTTCATACATTCAAATCATTTCAAATTTACTGAAAATATAAAAGGAAACGGAAAAAACTGAAGAAAAATGGAGCTACTATAACAACGAGAACTATCGAAAAATTCACGAAGAACCATTTCCATTCTTTTGTGCTCACTTTGTGAACACAAGTTCTCGTTCTTTCGTTCTCGGTTCTTTCAAATTTTGTTGATCGTTCGTTCCCAATTTTCAACGTTCTTTGGTTCTTTGGTTCCCGGTTCAGAGCCGTTCTCTCAACACTGGTATTTTTTCAACGAAACAAAAATGAAGAAAAAAAGTCCGCGTAGGAAAAATTTTAAAACTTCGAAGCCCGCTTACTATTCGTCATTGGTTCCCACGTTGTTCAGTTGTCTATTTGACTTAATCCTGTACCAATTGCGACGGCAGACAGGAGGGTGGTATATGCTAGACTTAAAACTATTCGTAAATTTCAACAACGGCAAACAGGTTGTCAAGTCACCTGCAGAGAGCACCGGATCATATTTTCCATGCTGGTAACAAGTTATTTTAAATTTTGTTTTATACATTTTAAAATACTATTAAAACTCCTCCCAGCGTACTACGTGTTACTTAGGTGGAAAATTAAATTAGACGAAGCTAACGAATTCGTTGGTTTTTTTCTACACATTTCAATGACCGCACAATAAGCACGATCTCCAAATATTTGTGCGATACCGCGTGGTATAGCGCTCCGGCAAACATTAAAAATTACCTTAATACGTTTATAATCGAGAAAAATTATTTTTCAAATCGATTATAAAAATATTTACTTAAGCGGATACCGAATAATCCCTTATGTAAACTTGATTCCATAACACCCTATCATTAAATTGCGCAACCGTGTAATCAAGAGCATCTCATATCGATATCGCGTTATGCTTTTTTTGTTTCCTTCTAATCATAAAAAAATTATGAACCTCGATCGAACACGCGACGGGATAAAAAGCAAATAAAAATATCTCGTTTGTACACTTTTTATCGTTTTTTAAAATGTTTATGAATCGTTCAAAATTGGATGTAGACGAAAAACAAAATCGTAATGCGGATAATTTCTAGACAGGCGCCCTATTTTCAAATGCAACTTTTCGACGATAAGCCAACTTCATTTATGTGATGTACTAAACGCATCGAGGGTGATTAGAGACTTTGGTTGGTGGTCCGTTGTTCATTATTTAAACCAAAAAAAATACACCACTTTCACATTTGCCTTCAAAATCTCCCAATTCGGATAAATCAGAGATTCGTCTTTACAAGCGAATTCGTCGGTATCTCAGTGGGTCTCATGATAACCATTGTACTCGTATGGCAAAAAAATCGCTATAATGTTGATAATTCGGTGTTTAAAATGCAAATCGTACGGTTTCGTTGATTTTTATCACTTCTCGTTCTAATACACGAAAAAACGCTTAGATAAGAACATATTAAGACATTAGAATACGATAGTACACGTCGAAACCTCGATCAAGCAGCGTTCGGTCATCCTCACCACGATCACATTTCGAAATGTCACTTCTACAAACCTCTGACTAGTTTGTCAGCATGCTTCGGACCAACTGGCGGTATCGTTTAAAAAGGGAACAGCTGTTTGGAATGATGGAAAAACAATTCTTGAGCGGGGTGTAACGTGAATTACAGAGGTGTTTCCGAGGTACGTGCGGTTTTAAAATTCCATACGCGGGTTTATACGTATTAAGCGTATATAGATTAAATATTGGCAAGATGTTATCACAGGATTAAATGAAGACATCCAACATGCCAACAAACCTTAATCCTACTATCAAAAGTATCGATAGATGTAAATCAACATAGGCACTTTAGCCAATTAGCGAGCTCGTACTATCGATAATTAATCCGCACGAAATTAATTTATAACTGATTTAATTTTACTTTGAAGAGAAATGTTTATAAAACTGACACAATAATCTTTCATTCCTCTATATTATCGATTATCATAAATCTAGTCCATTTCAAAGATTACGTGTGTATAGTGTATAAACCAGTTGTCAGGTTATTGTTGGTATGTACATATATAAGCTACAATCCGATTTTCTTCCCTATTGAGATTACAGCCGAATAAAATCCAGTTTCACACATTGTTTTTTTTTATGTTTCACTCGCCGCTATTAATATATTTTTACATACGCTTAAACCCCCCGGATTGCAATCGATATAAATCTCCGACCAATTTCTGTTGGTATTACCTTTCACTTGGATTTTCATTTGTAAATCGCCGACCGATATGTTTCTGTATCTTGGTCTAATTGGTGTGATGGCTCTCAATGAACGCCAATAACAAGATTTCTTTCATCACCCAACTCGTGTGATTAATTTGCTAAAGACAATACGAAAAATATTCCTAGTGTTGTTTCAATTAACACGTGATTCATTATGGTCGTTCGTCGCTATACGAAAATGATAAATTACTCGGCGATTTACAACTACGTGATGGACACGAAGCTTTGGTGTTTTGATTTGTTGATGACTGGTGCCACAATATTTATAGTAAGGCGTCTATATCCTCTACGACAAGCTGTGCCTTATACCTAAGTATGATGAATGTACAATCTGTATGTAAATTTATCAAACCTGCGCGTAAAGATTTTTTCTGGATGCAGATGTTCTATTTTCTTGGTTTATTGAAAGTTGAACATGTGGATGGATTTTTAATACGAGTACAATTGAAACTTTTTCGCTGAATTTCAAAATTATTTTATGTTTAAAAATCATTTTTTAATGCACTTTTGAAATAGGTTTTCCAAATTAAACGAATGCTACGAATAATTTTTTGTTCAAGTTTTAATAAAACGTGAAATAAAAATTACCAACGTCGACGTTATTTTTATTTCAAAAAAAAAAAACAACGAGGGTGTTTATCGTATTTCACTTTCGTGAACGTCGCCACAGCTTGATAATGCGAATAAACAAGTTGCACAAATCAATTATCACTCGAACGAAAATCCCCCTTAATTATGACCTTTTTATGTTCTCGGTAGCGAAAGACGAACCTTCTTTTTACACGACATGATATGTTAATTACGCAAGTGTATTTCAAGCAAGGCAAATATCGCCGATTAGACCACCAACGGTTGTATTCTTTTGCCATAAAATATTTCTGTGTGTGTTTGTGAATCATAAATCGAAAATATTTTTATTTCTTTAGTCATAAATAAAAATACACGTAAGAGTTCTTTTAAAGTAAGCTGAAAAAAGTGAAGACATTTCGAAGGACGTGTTTCTTTGTAAGTTTCAAATCAACGTAGAACATCTTGGCGGCTCAAGTCGGTCAGTAATGATTCATATTTGCTCGTTTTAAATTACCGGTCACTGCTGAGGTTGTGATTTTAAATAGGTACTTTAAAGATGGCAACACGAATTATTTGATTTCGCTATAAAATTTGGATTTGAAATTATGCAGTTCTATTTTCCAAGTCTTTTATTTAAAAAAAAAATTGCTATAATATTTTACGTTGTTATTGTTATCGTTACGTTATTGATTCTGATTCCACTGAGACGTCAGGAAATTGAAAATAACCGTATTAATTGATGATAGTTTTCATTTACCTATTTTTTTTAGATTTTCAATCGAATTTATTTCATTTCTATTTATTAAAACAACCAATAAACATAATTTCGGTTTCCTCACCGAATTTACCTTATTTCCATTTTTTAAACTACCGATAAACATAATTTCAGTTTCTTTACCGTATCGGTTTTTATTTTAATTTTTTCTGTTCTATAATCATTTAAAAGTTCTACATATCAGTTCATTATCTAGAAAAAATGAAGAATTAATTTTAAGACGTTGATAACAAATTTCTCTTCGATTTCGTGAAATCATTGGTCAAAAAAAATCATACCTACTAAACAAAAATTTGGTCAAGCCAGAACTTATCGGGTGACCGATTGGTTGCCCCCTTTTCAAAAAAATAAATTACTTGTTTTAGGTTTTATCGTAAAAATGGCAGCAATAGCTTAAACAATGTTAAATTGGACATCATTTTCTTCATTAAAAAAATCAAATATAGAGAAATTTATCTTCCGATGAAAAAAAAATGATAACATAAGATGAAAAGATGAAATTCATATAAAATTATTTGATTTTCAATTTATTCACCTACATTACTTGGGTATTTTTTTACTTCATAATTTTTGGTAACAATTAAAATTGTATACAATTCATTATTAGGATTCACATATTTATATGAATTTTAATCACTCAACGTTAAATTTCGTATGCTAATGAAAAGATCTGTAATTCGAATTAGATCATTAGAATTAATTGATTTATTGTAGTAATCATACTATTTACTATTTTTCTGAAATTTGTATACCTAGTCGGTTAGTAATGACTGATATTTGTTCATTTCAAACTACGGATCACTACTACGATTTGACGATTTTAAAAACATGGGAAAGCATACAAACTCGAATCACCGAAGTAGGAAGATTGCACAAAGTAGAAAATACATTTGAAGAAGACATCATGCAAATATCGTGAACACGATTGGTTAAAACAAGAGACGAAAGGAAGAGCTGAGATACGCCGACAAAACGTTTAATGAGAATTTATCGGCCACCAATTACAAGCTGCCAGAGAGCATGGAAAAAGAATAAATGGAAAAGACATTAATAAAAACAAAAAAATTTATACAAAAACATAGGGATATACGCGTACGCTGAGAATCGTATAGTTTACCTCCGAGTCGGCTGTCAGAAGTGCTGGCAGTATCCCCGGCAATATTTATCGGAATAAAACGAGCGGAATGTCTGCAACGAGAAAGGACCCCTGTGGATATAGATGAAGAGCGAGTGTCAGAACCAGAGGGGGCTCTCGTTTACCTTTCACCGACAAACCTGCTCGCGGGGGTCCTTTACATAGGTTCAAGCTCGCGCTTGCGTTTTTTTGCTCAACGTCTATCGTGAAAATCACTATTGTTTTAGACGCCGTACACGAAATTACTACTATTTTCAAATATCGCTGACGTTCGACGTCGTGATGATATTTTTGCCGCGAATGTGCGCGCGGAGCAGGAATGCAAAGTTGCGAGTTTTCCTTTTTTCGTTTAAATGCTAGATGGCGCGTGAAGTGGCGTTTTTCATTCTTGAATTTTTTTACTTTTGAAGTGTTATTTTATTTATGTTTTCTCAACAAGCCATGTATACAGTTATTGATGCTGGAGGCTTTGGACTATTGAGATTGGATTTGGTGGTGTGATAAAATTGTTATAAAATATATGCAAAAATAATTAAGAATAGAAGACCAAGAAATCTTGTCTAAAATATCATACTTACTTGTTTAAATTAATTTTTCCGCGAAAAAAAAAATTACCAAAGAACATATCGTACGAAATAACCCACAACCCAACTGTGCACATTACTCCCTCATTATGACTAATTATAATGTGATTTACCTATCAAATATTCAACCATATAAAAATTTTTATTGTTTTTCAATTGAATAAAATTTTCAAGCAACGTTCCAAAATCACGTCTTCTCCGTTCATTTTCTCATGTAAATCATATTTTTCCAAAAGAAATTACAAGCAACCAAAAAAAAAACACCTAAAACCGAACCAATAAATTCTCACGATTTAGAATTATCATTCAACGTAGATGACCCTGAACGACCTATACTATTTATTAAACATATAACGTTTTACTATAAATTTAAAGGTTTAATATATGATTTATAAATATTTTCATCGACTCGCTTGAAAAACTGGAACTACTCGTGTATTTGTGTTTGACAAATATACACCGCGTAATAAAAACGAGGAAAATAAAGGACTCCAGTCATAAGGTTCGTGATTATTGCTCAAATTAATAATGCGGATAATTTCCACGGTTTGGATGTAATTTTCTAAACAATTTCCCAAATAAATAGACTTAAGAAATTATAAAATATCGAGGTATAAATCTTTAAACTGGATTTTTCAAACATGTTCGCTTTTTGTTTTTAATAGAGGAAGAAAAGATAAACGGAAACATATAAGTTATTAAAATAGGCGATTTATATGTAAATGTTCACTTTAATAACGTCTTGTAAAATAAATTAAAAGACAGTTGAAAAAATACACATTTTTATCATTCACACGAAGACAATAATAATTAAACTCCGTTTAAATGGTAATTTATCTCGGTAATTCGTTGTCTGCGTATACTTCGGTGGTAATATTCAAAAATAGCTCGATTTCCATAAGTGTACGTACGCGAGAAACGTAAAAAATTTCCAAAGAATGGGGGAAAAAAACTTCATTAATTCTTCAAGACGTAAAAAAAATACTCGCTAAAGTACTCGAATGGTTCTGTATAAAGGAAAACGAAGGCAAAAGGAAACATAGATAAAGGAGTTAGTATAGGAAAAACGAAAAGCGCGGATTGAAAAACGGTCCCTACAGGCAGTAGCTACACCGGAACTCGGCAAAGTGGAATGTAATTTCCGTTGATGAGTTTCATATCGAATTTTTCATGCAACAAGAATAAGCCTTCTATTAACGTTTTCGTTGCTTTTCAGCTGATCTACCTGATTTCCCATCTTTATACAATTTTCTCTTATAAACAGTAAATCTATTACGTTTCCAAGGGGAAGATTATTTTATTTTTGCGACGGATTACCGACCAGAATTTCGTAAAGTTTCAACCCTCGTTGATGTTTTGGCGTAAAATCGATTTTCGCTGATTCTTTCTCGTGTGCTTTGCTTGGTATTTCTATGTTTGGTATGTTGGAAATTATGAATTTTGTTGCGTGTTTGATTTCACTGTAAGGTAACTATTTCTATAGCAAGCAAAATCTCTAATTTTTTCTCTATTTTTGGACCCTGCTATTTTCAAATTAAACGAACTTTAGGCTTACTAGTAGACAGGCCCAACCAGAAGAAGGAAAAGGGGGGTTTTCCCCAAGGGTCAAGATTGTTTTAAAGGCCCACGTGCTTTTCAAGCCCTTGTAAAAAAATAACACGGACCCTTTGGAAAAAATGTTGGACCCTTTGAAGGGTAGAGGGTCCGTATAATTCCCCCGTGCCCCGATTCTCTCTGCATGGCCCTGCTCGTAGAGTATCAGAAACACTCTGATGAGATTTCCATTACCACCGTCGATGGTTACTCGGAGATAATCCTGTTGAGAAAATAGTGATAGTTCGTCGATCGACGATGGAAAATCTGTATAATTTTACAGCTCATTTTAAGGGTGTGGAAAGATGTCGGCGATGACGTAAGTGAAACACGACGTGTGAATAACGCATTCGGGAGTCGCAACGCGGTTAGATTTTTATTCGCAGGTGCGTTGGAAAAATTGACATTTATGCCGTTCACGAGAACTAATCACGACGAAGGCGCGAAAGAGTAAGAGAAAAAAAGAATGTATAAAATTCAAAAATGTACCAACGGATTGATACCGTATGTAAGAACGTATATTCCATGACGAAGCACATCTCAGGCAGCCGTGACGAAACGTCCTGGCGCCTACTAACTGACCGAACCTAATTTTTTCTTTAAAGGAAGCTATTGTACTGAAGTTTACAACAATAGAGCCAACCGTGCGACAATAATAACAACAATAACGATAAACATCTTATAGGCTTACAGGTGCTACCAATGTCTATCTATATACCAATGTATGACGTACACGATCAGTGCTAAAATAATAGTAGCCACTGTATTATTTTACGCGTTACCTATATCGCGATTTGACAGCAGAACGAAGTAAAAGATACATCGGATATTAATATCGCAGGACGTGAAGGCGTCGTGTTGGGCCGCAACAACGTTTTCTCCGGTGACAGCTACGCATGTACGTGTATTCCCATAATACCCGGCAAATACGCGATCGCAATTCACGAGTAAAGTTCAATTTATTACTTATCCCAACGAGCTACATTTTGCTAACGTTTACCAACACTCCCATCACGTTACTTTTGTATCTAATGTATCGATCTACGCGCGCGGTCAATATCTCGGGAGATCTTTTCTCCCATTAGGACTTTCTATAGAATCCGGTTCCCATGCACCGGACGCGCTAAAATTCGATCGATACTAGGAAGTTATCGTTGGCCAATATGTGTCCATATAAATAATATATTGATTCACTTGCGGTAATTATGGCATCAAAATTTTCCTTCATGCATCACTTTCTGGGGCTACAAGGTTTTTGGGCTAAAAACATACTATGCGACGGTGCTACAACACCATCAGAGTCCAAAGGTTAATTTTCATACCAGTGCCACAACTACAGGGGATTCGCTACTTGCACTCTATTTCGATGACAGGGTAATTCATTCATGAACGATTCAAAAAATTTTCGAATTCTTGATGCCACAAGTACATTTAACCAAGTAGTGCCACAACATCGTTTAGATGTGTATATTAATACAGTAGAACCTCGATTATCCGACCCCCGATTAACCGATTTCTCGATTATCCGACCTAAAAAATGTTTCTTCCGATTAACCGCACAAAAAAGGTCGGATAATGTTTCATTATCCGATTATCGATGAATTTTCGAATTTTGACCGGATCAATAATCAAAAGACTGAAATATATTTCATTTTTTCTCAACAAAAATCAGTCAAAAGTTTCTGCTTGAGCTCAGTTATTCTTTTTTGTGACATAAAACTGAGCCAAAGCAAAAACTTTTAATCGACTTGAAAAAAAAATTAAAAATTATTTTTTTTCATGAAAAATAAAAACAAAAATCGTTCTTTTTGGTATCTGAATATCTACTACTTGAGGAAAGCTTCTCTGCAAAGTATTAAATAAAGGTTCTCATCCAATTTTTTTTTTGTTATTTATCGAGTTTCAACGAAAATCGATTATCCGACTTTTTTGCATATCCAACCTCTCTACGCCCCAATTAGGATCGGATAATCGAGGTTCTACTGTATATACAAAAATCATCCGCCAATGCGCTTCAAATTTCTTACCTTGGCCATTTTTGTGTAGTATAAAATCTTCTTTACAAATAAACGTATTGTCCTCCATGACGTATAGTTCTTCTCCGGTTAAGAGCTTTTTTTGACACATCATACACGTGAAACAATTTAAATGAAACACTTTATCTCGAGCTTTTCTCACTAAGTCTTGTGGCTTTATTCCATCCCCGCACCCTGCGCATTTTGTGCCGTATTTTCTGTAAATAAAAACAAAACCGTGTATTTTAGTCATTTGATTATTAATTCACTAATAAGAGCTTTATAATTATGTAACTTGTATGTATTATTTATTATTTACGCGAATATGTTCGTTAGCATCAAAAGAAAAGGTAGAGTTGGTGAAGGAATCTCCTACTGGAGTGATACCTCGAAAGTAAAAAAATTGAATCAAGTTTGACTTTGAAGTATCAAAATTAATATACAATTATTTGAGAGCGGATTCGGAACCCCATCCACCCTCCTTCCTCCGTAATCACGCCATATGCATTTGCATTAGCGCTTCGTTCACCATCCTCGTAGAAAGTTACTGTCAAAAGTTATTTCGAAGTAACTACTAATGACAGTTTTTGAAATTGACGAAAAGAATTTTGAAACATTCGTATTAATAATGATTATCGAATGTATTCGAAAATGTTCGTTGAAAAAGTCTCTAATTACGATGATGATGGAAAGGTAAGACGGTGCGGTTAATCGATGTTTTTCGTGTGAATAGAATTGCATACGCATGCCCCCTAAATTTAGGTTCAATTCGTTCAAATGTCTTGAATGTACTTATACTGAATGTATTAATTGAAGATGGTGCAATAATCTTCCGATAGTCCTGTTGAAATTTGAAAAATAATTTCAACGATTAGTTGAATTTTCAAAAACAGCTATTTGCATGTCCATTTTTAGAAGTTTTTTGTAAGTACAAACAGAATGAAAATTCTATACAAACGGAGGGAGAATTCTGAACCAAGGGAATAAAAATTTAAAAATTCTGTTCTAATTTAAAAATTATTTTTAGATTTTTTCTAATTTTTACATTCTTTGCTACCAAGAGGTATATTCTCATTTGATATATCTCACAATTTCAACGAAATCAAACGCTCGAAAAATGACATAACAAATAAAATTATACGTAGAATTGGCAAAGAATAAAACACCAACCATCGTCGATTACGAGTTTAAAGAATAAGGAATTCGCTTCGTACATTAGGCTGAGATTTACTCTAATTAGGTCTAAATCACATGTGACGCGTCTGCCCAAAAGTGAAAAGAAATAAATTGAGATGTCGGTGCGAAGTCGGTGAAAAGTAAATTATCGTAAGAAAATGGTAAATATAATAGGACAGTTGCTGGCTGCGGAGTAATGTGACGTTACAAAGCTTGAATAATGAGCTCCGTCACGGCTGAAAATGTTTTCATGCAACAACGACCACCTTCTTCAATAGAACATAAAAACAACGTCATTTATAGTATTATTACTGCAATATCTCATCAAAAATCCTAACTCAAGGTACCGTTGGTTAGGTGTAAAATATCCAAAAACACCCCAACACCTCCCAAAGAAAGTACGCATTTTTGGTACTTTTTAATTACCGCTGATATCCCTAAACGAAATACACGTATTTTTTGGTCATTTGTGTGACGATTTCGTTGCGGTAGAATGGAAGAAAAAACACGGCATTTTTTTCTCACGTCGCGTTGATCGATATCGTTTGGAAGTGTGCGCGAAGTAATTTATAGACGGTGCTCTATGGACATGGTGGCACTGTCTCAACGGCAATGAAGTGTAAACTGGTATAATCAAGATGTACAACATGGGTGGTTAGCTGTTCAGGTTGTTTTTTTCGCGTGCTGAAATCCGATTGATTTAGTTTTCCGATCGCGTGCCAGTATTTCTTGGTACTTGGAGTATTTCAAAGTTTAGCGAGCATTGCTTGGTGTAGTATGAACGAGGCTTAGTTACCCAATCGCGGTGTGATTAACACTCAAAGCTATATGGCGCCTGGCCACCGGTACTAAACGAGAAAATTTCACACATTCACAATATTTCCCGACGCTTGCATTAATATTGTGTAATGTTGTGGTATTTTTTATCATGTGTAATGTACCGTAACCGTCCCATCAAGAACAACAAGCGGGTACAGTTGTTTGAAAAAAGTGTCTATGAGTTGTAGAAAGAAAAAAAAACTCGTACAGGTATGTATTACCTGCATGTGTGTGTTCGTATGACTGTAGAGACAATAGCGCCTCTACATTAAACACGTAGACAAGGCCGTACCCCAGGCACCACTACGAAGCCCCCTTCTGCTCTATTGTCAGAGAATATAATACGAAGGCTCGAAGATGATACCAGGTCTTTTAGCTATGGATATTTCCTTATTGTTTATAAATCGAAAACTGTACTCGAGTGCGCGTTTTGTTTTTCAACATGGCTTCCCAATGACTGTGCGTTATTATTGTTGTTGCATCTGGTAATCCTTGGATTTACGTTTATGTCGGTTTGGTATACGCGTAAAAATGAAATTTTCTTTTATTTTCACGTTTACCTGGTTTTTTTTGTAAATTCAGGCACAAGCGTGATAATGAGTTGGCGGTTTTATCGGAGGTGGCAGCACGACTAGCTACGAAGCCGCTTTTATTGAAATACCTTTAAAAGCCAATAATTCAAACCTTTCATCATTGTGGAAGGAAAAGCGTTGTTAAAACAGTTAATAACTCATTATTGAAGCTCAACGGTGTTATTGTTTACTTTAAACATTACTTCCTTATTCGAGCTATTAATTACCGTTTATCATTAATATCAAACTTTTTATTGATTATTACATCATGTATGGTCACAATCCGCAAACGATACAATAAAATTCGATATTTTAATATTTTTTTTTCGCTTGAAAAGAAAAAGAATAACGAACATCGTGTTTTATATATTTTGAAAAAAAATACTTGAACTTTTTCAACTTTCAACTTTTTTCATATCTGTTCGATAAAAATATAGCGAAGTGAAAGCCATAGTTGAGTCCTTTACAAACTCCCTTCATAACGTTGCCCATTCGAAATAAGATTTCGCTATGTCGTAAGCCGTCGTTTCCCTACTCGTCGATACCCTTTACGTATAAAATGTGGTCTACGCGTTCGTACTCTTATAAAACGAAACTGAGGAAATAAAATGGCGGACATTTATCATTGTCTTGCTTCTCACCCTATTTTCTTACGTACCTATTTCGCGTTACCAACTTGGCGTTTTTCGCTTCACATATTCGTCGAGTGGTTTCGCCCCCTGCACGTTCTCCGCCCTTAAAATTCGTGTGTACGCGTTGTTGCGTATAAAAGGTGAAATTTTCAATTCGATATGTACCCTTTGGAAATTCATTCGATAATGCGAAATTTGATTTGTGCGTTGATTTCCAGTATTTCGAGTTCATCTTGATGAAACGAATTTTTCCGAAAAACGGGAAATTTATGATTTGAATTGCGACGTGGAATAGTATTCGACGTTAGGTGTTTTTTCGTTTATCGTAACCCAATATCTTGAATTTTTCACGTGCCCTTCGCCTACGCAGTTCGTATACATTTCTGATTCAATGATTCGCATCCATCAAGGTAGCGAAGAAGGATTTTCTGTATAATGCGCAGCGAATTAGCATACGACAGAAATCTACATGGCGTAATGTTGACGAAATTGTTTGCATTTCTTTAGTAATAAGTGCGAAAAGAGGTATTAGGGGTTCGATTTATTATTTTTTTTAATGATGAAAATATCGGACTTTTGGAGGAAAGGTCACAGCTAAAGAAGAACACGATCATTGGATTTCTCGCGAAAAAATACATTCAATTGATATATAACTCGATGTTGTTGGTCAAGTTTGCATTTTTCTTGTACTGTGAACTTTGAAGCTCTATAACTTTGAAATTAAGCTTTGGTCTGGGAAATAAATTCCACCTTCGTTTTTCTCGCGAAAAATTTGATAAATTTCAATTTCCAAATTAAGAAAAAAATTACCAAAGTGTCATCATGTTTGGTACTTGGGCCACTCATCTTGGGGTTCGAAGTATCCACTTTTTTTGTGTCAAGTAAACTCTTCTGCTTAACTTCCAAACACATGGATCGTTTCTTGACCGTATTTATGCTTCATCGTAATCATTAATAATCATTAATAGAATCATTTGAAAAAGAGGCAATGTCACCCGCAGGATTAATGCGTCAGTTTATCAACTAGACGAGTATAATCGCAGAATGATTAACAGAAAAATTAATCAAGGTCATTAAAAATGAGGGACTATGCATGGTGAAAACTCCTCTCGTTTTGTATCAAGTTTATTTGCAACGATCAAAAAGTATAATTAAAATTGGACGAAAAGAAGGATAATTTATGTACCTATAATTGATTTTTTATGCAAAAATTAATTTCGCCTTTGAGCTAAATTGGTTTAAGATGGCCTTGATATGGTTGAATATGCAGTTCATCATTTTATCTCTTTGTGAAATATGCAATCCATACGGAAAAAAGCAACAGCCCTTGTTACAGTCCAAGAATGTCTAAAAAGATTTTATAGCATTACGTTGAAATGATTTACGCATAGGTAATGTTTTGATTACTTTCCGTATCGAAACTCGTAATATCCGGCGCCTGGAAGGCCCACTTCGGTGGCACCATATAATTTTTTTTTCCATGACTTTATCACTTAATTAGTAAATTAGCGTTATGTAACATAAAAATAATCATAAACGAAACGTGCGCTGCAAAACAAAACGTTTTAACAATTGTACTTCCATAGGTATACATTAATCAGTCACGCTTCTAAGCTGATAAAACGTGTTAAATGTTTTTTAAGACTCCATTCAGGCAACGCTGCATTTTACGCATAACATAACATTCTTAACGAACCACAAAGTATATGACATGAGACATTAATGATAATTATGTTGTAATATTAATACGCGATCGTATTAAAAATCAAAATCCTGGTACACGTATTCATCTTTTTGTATTGAAGGACGTGAGACGTGACTCCAATTGAAGTGACGCTATTTCACGGAAACGTAAAGTACTTGAGAATGTAACGTTATAAAATACACGACGGCCAAAACATCACACTTGAATACGTGATAACCTAACACGTGACGTAACGTATATGAAAACGTGACGTCTCAAAGTTGAAACATGAAACGTGATTCAGGATACATAGAACTTCGAATACGTGAAATGTAACCACAGATGACCAAACGTGAAAGGTGACTTGAGTTGAACGTGACACATCAAAGAGCGCAATGTGACTTGATTGAAACGTGAATCACTATGTAATGACCAAACGTGAAATGTGACTACTATTAAAACATGAATGGAGATATGACCAAAATTAAAACGTAACGACTTCAATTAAAACATGACACCTTAAAGACTTGTTTGAACCGCGAATCACTTGAAAACGTGATACATCGGATACGTCACGATTAATCGTGAGATGTGACTCCGATTACAAACATGGTGCTACTTCATGGAAACGTGAAGTCTTCATGACCGTTTTTGGTTTATAACTCGAATTTGAATTCGCGCTGCATTGACAGGTTTGCCAGTGTTGTAATATTAATATGCCAAGGTAATAAAAATCAAAATCCTGGTATACGTTTTTATCTTTGTTCTGAAGGAAGAAAAAAAATCGTTCATCTATGGTGTAAAAAAGATATCGAAGAAGCAGACTTATGCTTTTTCGAATGTTACACCTGGTGTACTACATAGGAGGAGCATATATACAAGAATGGCGGATGGAACGTGTTTAATGCAATTACGCTTTTGTTTCAGACATCGCTGTCCAACAGAGTATGGCGCAGGTAAACCTTGAAGATGTCAAAGCATCGGATATAATGCGGAAAAATAATGAATAAGAACTCGCCGGAGGACATACAGGTTTTCACATTATTGACATTTTTCTTTTAACACGAGGTGTATAGGTTTAGGTGTACATGTGTGCAGCTCTACTATCTATGTAACATATTCAACATATATACAAATTGTACGTAACTTCATACTCCAATGTCAATTATGGGTTTCGCAATTTCGTGTTTATACGCGAGTATTGTCAGCTATAATAATTGCCCCCCCTGATCCAGAATCACTTCCGTAGGGCGTATTGGTTGATGATCGACGCGTTTCGTATCTTTACAACAATTCAAGGTTAAGTTCACGTCCTCGAAAAATCAAATTTTCAGGGTGCTTAGATTATGTGTATTTAACAGAAGCTGTAATATCCATGTTAACACCTCAACCAACACATTTATATAATGTATCACTATAATTATAAAAACATAACATTTTACTATCTGAGATACCATCTTTGAGAGGATCTACATCAAAAAATCCAGCAGCACCACCCGTTGGCTATTTATATAATAGCATCATCATTAAAACAAACCTATTTTTAAAAAAAGGTCCATCTACCCGTTAATTAATCGACACGAAATTAAATGTTGCGTCGTTACGATGAATTTCTCTTTTTCGCCTATAACATCTTAAGCCGTGTAGAAAAATCAATAAATACTGGAAATACCAAAGTGATTCTACCATCATCTGCAGGTATTGTTAATTCGAATTTTCATGGTAGTTCGTCTATGTCACGAATGAATCGTAGGTATCAATACGATAAATTAGGTTAATCGTCGTTTCGCCATCCCAGTCACCAGGTACATGGTATAAATTATTGGCGACAATTAATCGATTAACCGACTTTAATAGGCGAATTTTAGAGGTGTTGGGGCGGTAACGTGAAATTATGTGAGGTTAAAGCTTGCGACGAGTTTTTTCCTTTGAAGTTTTTGCCACAATTGGATGATTTTTCAATTTAGCGCGATAACGTGATGTCCTATTATTTGGTATTTTTTATTTTATCGTTTGGTCTCGCGATAAATGCGATTTTTTCAGAATTATGGGGTATTTTGTGTGAATGCAAATTTTTTAATTTTTCAGTATTACTGAATTCTTGCGCATTTGGAGTAATAAAATTACGAGATTATTTTCGAATTGATCTTTATTACATTAGTTTTATTTTGGAGATTTTTATTCCAATTTTTAGAAGAAAAAAATTGATTCATTCCAAAAATAACCTTTATAGAACCTTATATTGTAATAATTTTTATTTTTCGCGAATATCTATGTGGTATCGATTGATTCGTGTATTGCAATAAAACCTGTTATGACATATACGTTTATGTATGTAGATGTATCTATGGTCCTATGCCTAACCGAAGGTAATAATTTACATTAAACGTTTCTATTAAGTTTTCGCCGCGCATTGTATTGGCATATAATAAACAGGTTTCACGTTAGAAAATGTCCTCGAAATTTTTCTCTTAAGCAGGTGCCTCCGTAGCAATAAATCAATTACCGTTTAAGTAAAATAACTCGTATATTTCATTTCAATCAATTAGTACCCAACTACCCATAGATGTTAAAACTTCACAGAAATCCCTTGTATAAAAAAACTTACGCGTGTACGATTATAAAATCGTACCATTGGGGGCAATGCGAAAAAAAAATGGGAAAATGCATCATCATCGAAGTTCGTTTTTACGATACGGATGACCAAACAAAGATTTCCAAATACTTCCTTTTGTGTAGACGTAAAAGACACCCAAAATATAGCGTAATAGGATGCGCGGATATGGTTGTTAATTTTTTTCTTTTTGTATTGTCTTTACCAGCAGTGTATTAAACTTGGAATTTACTTTTTATCGTTACACATCTTTGAGCAATTATATCGTCTGTGCGTACATCCTTTGTACTTGAAAGATACCGGTTGGTTTTTTTTTTCGTTTAGTATTAGAAAAATGTGTTAAATCATTTTTCAAAAGGGACGATGAGTTGTTTGTTTTTTTTTAATTATGCAAAAAACAGCGACGTTTTGGTGGCTATTTTTATTCATTAAAACGCCTGTAATTACTCGGTATAAGATAATTCGCGTTTATGTATCAATTGAGCTGAAAATTGGTGCAGTTTTTAATTAACAGACATAGGCTATAATTAACTGGTTATCAGATCCTGTAATGGTAATATTTTCATTTGGAAGGTATTCGAGAGCAATAAACGATAAATTACAAGATCCTTGAAATGCATGTGGCTATGTTCGGTGCACATCGAAGATTTTTTTATTTACCTTGCCTGCTTTTAGGTTTTCAATTAGAAAAGATATCTTTTTCACGTAATTTCGAGAATATTACGTCGATAAATCCTTACATACTTTTCTATTAAAGAAGTACCTATTCCAAATCAATTGAAACATTAGCTTTGAAGAAATCTATATTAAATGTAGAAATTACGACGCAACGAAGCGCTTCGAACTGGTATTGGAAACGAAAATTCCAGTTCGGTAAATCGGCAATTTGTAATTTAAGGGAGTAAAAAAATTACCAAAATCTTCCCATATCAAATATAAACTTGGCGTACGTTTAAACGAATCAAGACCCCTTGCAGCGTTTGTTAAAAAGAAGGAATATGCAAATAAAATTAGAAACCGATTTCAAATATGTGTTTACGGTTGTACGCTATAACCAGAAGTAATGTTATTCGGTACCTTTGAGAGAAACCTTAACTCCTTTTTTTATGGAATTCAAAATGATCCGAACACTCGTAAACTCGCTATATTATCGCGTTGCGTACGAACATCACAAAAGGACATTTCTCAATAAACGTCTCCTCGACCAATGAGTTGGTTTTATCGTTAAATTTCTTTACGGCCAATATTAACTGTTATTTATTCCACTCCGATATAATGACCGCTCCAGTGAAATGTGAAAAAAAAAACTTCTTTAAACTACATATCTTTATAGTCTTCCTATTATATGTATTTTTTGATAATGATTTTTAATAGATACACGCTTCGCTGTTTGACAATCCAACTTGAAAGGGGTTCTTTTGAATGAGAAAACCAGAAAGGTGCGACTGTGAGGTTGTTTGCTTGGCACATGAGATTTCCAGAAATTTGAACGTAGCTTATTCACATAAAGTTATGTTGTATTGAATCGTGTTGTCAAGTTTTGTAATTTGTATTCACAATGTAGGTATCGTGTCTTCAGATGGGCATAAAACGAAAAATGGAAATTTCGAAGTAGTTTCGAATCATTTCCAAGAGTCGAGATGAAAATTAAATGATTCGAAGAAATTCGTGCAAATTGATAACTTGTTTGAAAATTTTAAAGTCTGTGGAAAAACTTACAAGTTGTAAAATTTAAAAAAATAAGTTTTAGTAAGAAACCAGCCAGCTGTAAATTTATTTATTTATTCTTTATTATTTATGTTTTTGATTTTTATTGTTTTCTTGTTTATGGATCCTACACTGCACTAATTAGGACCGGCAAGAATCTGTTGGAGCGCTAATGTGCGATACCTCCTCGTAAGTTCAGTAATGAACCGCTAGGAGTCGAAAATTAAAAAATTGTATTTTAATTCAAAAATTGCAAGTAAATTTCGAAAATTTTGCAACCATATGTTTATGATTGCACTGCACTGATCGACGTCTCATGAGTACCTTCTCGTTAGTTTCATCAATTACCACCAGATATCAGACACTTTGCTTGATAGTCCCCATTGCAGAGGAGTATTTAAATATAAGACAACTATTGGCGAATGGAAGTGGCAACCCTGGTCCCCTGTAAAGGACCAAAGAGCACGTGTTATTAGCAAAAACAATAAAAATGTTAGTTCATGTTGAAAGTGTCTTTTTCATGAAGTCATTTTCCTTTTTTCATTCAGAGTTAAAAATTATTTGTCACAAAAGAATTATTAATGAATTGGGTTTAATTCAGAACACGTGGGCGATTACTTCGCAAAATAGTCGAATTGAAGGGGTGAAATAAATTTAAAATTGTTTAAAATTTTTTGGATAAATTTAAAAAAAATTACTATTGATTGGGTGATTATGAAAATGTCTTTTCCGCTGCATTGCCCGTCAAATTGTATAAAATTTATGTTGATTCAATTTTTCCTTTGACCTTAAGTGATATATTAAAAGTATTTGACGCAAGATAGGTTTAAAAAAATCAAAATTACTACTGAAATTGAATAAAAAAAATTTCATGATTTTCATAACCTTTCCAGAACTGCGTTTCTACTGACATGTCAACTTCTTGAAAGTATGATATTTTGGAAAAATTAAACAAGGAATAAAATTCTGCTTTCGTGCGTCATAAAAACGTTATTTCACAAAAGTTACCCCACTATATTTTAGTATTTCACTTCAAAACTGTTAACTGAATAAACCCTCACCCTTCGAGTAGGTAAATCGACATCTTGAAAAATTTCCATTAATTTACGTCATTTGTTGAAAATTTTCATTAGAATTCAGATGCGTGCAAATGGCGGTTCCAACACCTCCAAACAACGGGCCATCCCTTTTATAAAATATTTCAGACGC
The DNA here is from genome assembly GCA_003261595.1 of Maconellicoccus hirsutus. NCBI lineage: Eukaryota > Metazoa > Arthropoda > Insecta > Hemiptera > Pseudococcidae > Maconellicoccus > Maconellicoccus hirsutus. The sequence goes on from QBDW01000893.1 coordinate 39,108, forward strand.
GAGACGAGGCGAAAAAAGAAGGAAATCTTTTCTCCAGCGAAAACGTAAAAACTCTCCCCAAAATCTTGAATCAAATATGAGGTTTTATTTTTCAATTACGCACCCTTTTCTGTTTTTTTATTATTAAAATCCATCTTTAAAACGAAGGGCACGTTTCTTCCATTTTGTTTATCCTGGGTATAGTACGCGCGGTAACAGTTGGTATTCAAAAGATAGCGCGACCTATACATGCTAATGCCATCAGACTAGTCAACTTTACAGCAACTCTCGTTCGAGCTTATGGTAACAAAAGCTCTTCTTAAAGACTTTTATCTTCAAACCACTTCGTCCTTCGCTTTGAATATTTTATCTGGCAAAGCTAAATAGTGGCATTTCATTAAATATAAAAATCCCAACTTGAATTTTAATTATTTGTTTTACGAAATACGAATTTTTTTCACCGTATACGCGACTTTATTGATAAAATGACACCGCGAATTAATTAATTTTCAAGCTAATGCTCGCGCTATCGATATATTTTATTAAAAACAAATAAATCCACGGATAATTACTTCTTAATGGGGATAATTCGAATTAATAACTACAGTAAAACCAGCGAGACTCGATAAAACGTATTATCAAAACGTATAATTGTACATTGTAGCTAGCAGGCAGTTTTTTACACTTTATCGTTCAATTATGTATGCATATTACTAGCGAATTATCGATATAAGTATTTAGATTTCGTCTATAGTTCAACTTACTTAAAGAAGTCATCCTTGCAGAATAATTTTCCTTCTCGGCTAAAACATTTATCACTTAACTCATGTTCGCATTCATGACATCGGACACATTTCACATGCCACGATCTGTCAAGAACGTGTAATAAAAATTTATCTAAAATTGGTTTTTCACAGCCTGCGCAAATAATGTGCATGTTATTTGTAACTCCACCAGGTGTACGACCTGTAACAAAATATAACTTTATATTAGCTTTTTTTTTTTTGGACGAAACGTGATGAAAATTTGGTTTCATGTAAAGCCTAAGCAGGACGAGTGTTGGTTATTCACGTAGATCTATAGATATGTAATTTATATACAAATATTCAATGATGTAGAAAATTTCATATTCGTATTTTGATTGGTTGATACGTGATGAATCGAAAAAAATAAACTCATACGAATGGTTCGATTGTAATGATATGATCACAAATTAAAAACGATTTTTGCCGCCGTTGTATTAATTCGCGACCGCAAACCAACGTCGGTAAATTTCAGACTTATTCATTGGTTCGAGTCAGTTCGAGTTCATATACAGTTGTAAACCACAAACCACAATTACAACGTTAAAGAAATGTATAAGATTTGTTATACGAATACATACACGAAGACGTAATACGTTCGGGGTATTTTTAGATTATTCCGACGAAGTACATAGAGTTGCTTGAAAATTACGTTGAAATTTTCATATCTCTATCTGTATTGATCTATCGAGATGCTAGATGAAAAATCATTGAATTTAGGAATACTATGGAAAGTCATATCTTGTTTTATCTAAATTCATGATACATTCTCGTATAATAAGACAACAAGTAAAACGATAAACTCATTTACGTGATATGTAATCTGAACAAATCGGTTTTCTGCGTTTGATAATGTTTTCCAAATGGAAAAAATTCAACATTATCACAATCTTTTGATATTTCAAAAATTTAATTAAAATTACTCGTTTACGTTCTTGATATTTATGAATGAAGAGAAAAAAAAAAAACAAAAAAAATCCAAAGGATATCGCGCTTAATCCGTCTAATTTAAATATTTCAGATAAAATATTACGTAGTATGGCCAGGTACTGAATAGGTACGTGAATATTCTACATCTTTCAGTTTCAACAATTCATCATATTTATAGATTCTTTGTAGATATTTACTCAAACTGATAAAGCATAAATAACAACGAAGAGCTGTAGCACTTAACATAATGCTTAACGAAGAAATACCAATGTAATTAAGTTTTGTAAATAAAGAATTTTGAAGTTGGAAAAAATTATGCGAATTGGATCAATTTGGAAAGCAACCTCTCATGATTATTTGGTTATAACTAAATAGACAACCTGTTGGACAAGGAAGTTGGCCAATACAACGAACTACAAAGTTATTTAATTATCTCGAGTCTAAACTTGGAACTTATTTTGCAACGAAGTGTTCAATATTAGCACGAGGAATTTTAATTTACCAAAGCAATTTGTATATGTTATAAAATCTTGGAAGTTTTTTTTGAAAATAGATCAACGAAAGAATCATTGCTTGAAATTGAAACGATGTAGAAACTATTGGTAAATGTTGTTTACTTTTTGTAAAATGCCAAGATAATTTGAATAATAGAAATGGAAGAGCTTTTTAGTTATGATTTCTAATGCGTAAAATTTATTACATTTATCGACGATAAAGCATGTTGGCTAATCAATCCTTGAACACATTGCGAAATAACATTTAACTTGAATACTAATAAATTTAAAAACCTCTCGAGTAATTTTTTTTATTGTTTTATGTAATATAATATTTTATAACGTTGTTTTAATTATCGTTCTTATTGATTGAATTGTACTTCTGTCCTTTAAAGCTTTTTTAATGTTTCAAACAAGGAATCGGTATATATGGTTTTGTTAACCTTCGTTTACTCAGATTTGCATTGCTTTATTATTCGTAGCTTGAAAGTATGCGTGAATATTACAACAGAGAATTTAACGTTTGTACTTTCTTCCTGAACACTTTATGGTGGATTTTTTTTTGTATCTTCGTATGGTTTATGTATGTTTGGTAACATCGAAGGGAGTAGGTAGATGTGTATTTCAATGGAAACGCTTTCAATTACAAAAAAAAACAAAGGGCCATACCATAGAACATTACTTATACTTATCTATGCTCAAATTATACTTAAGCAAGAGTGATATCATAGAACTAGGGCAGTGACAGACGGAGACGAGCAATGTTTTACTGCTTACTGCGGCAGTAAATTACTACTGCAGTGTAAGAAGCATCAACACAGATCAGAGTGCTCATACAGAAAATCAGTAGTAAAAATCGGCAGTGTCTCTCCATTACCTATTACAATGTCCACTCATCGTATTAACTGCCGCAGTAAGCAGTAAAATACTGATCGTCTGTCATTGTCCGTGTAACGCTATCTAAAGCTAAAAAAAGGTTGCTCTATAAGTAACGTTCTATGATCTGGCCCGAAGAATCGATGTCACTACAAGACAAAACTAGAATTGAGACCCACTCAAGCTGAAATTTTGGATTCGCAGTAAACACACATCAACTGCGCCAAAACACTAACGAATATTCCCAGTCTTGCTTATCTTACTAAATCATAACAAGTAAAAATATTCCAAGCTTTTGAGTTATCGCTCGACACCTCGAGAAATATAACGAGTAAACTTAAATAACGTCACGGTTAAACGAACGAAAAACACGTCTTTAGACGGGCAGGTTTACGGGGAAGGAAAAAAGGGGGGAAAAACAACAAGTACATCAAAATCTTCGTGATAGTTGTATAAATGATATGTTAAAGACAAAAGTACATGTCAGCGTGTACAGCGATGCTTCGAGGATATGAAAAAGACTACGAACAAGAAGAATAAGAGACTATACACGGTAGCAGCAGCTGTAGTACATAAAAACAACGTCTTATAAATGTGATAAGACACAAAACTGTTAGACCGGAGCGAGTTGAATTGGACACGCGTGGCATACACCACATTCTTTCTATACGGAATAATGCGGAGAGCGCGTACATAAGAAAAAAAATCAGTGCAGAGAGTGAAAAAAAAAGGTATAAAAAATACATTAAACGGGGCGCGGAGCGAGAGAAAAATACCGTATCGGACGAATGCGACAGAAGTCACTAACACGCGAGATGGAAAAACGGGAGAAAATATACGACAAAAAAGCGGAGCGTCTTTCGCAGACGTGAAGCGCGAGATTTTTTCCAATCGGTGTTCGAGAAAAACTAGAAATCGGACGTAAACGTAGGAAAAAAACCGGTTCGCTCGTGCATAATGTCTACCTCTGTTGTTGATCGGGCGAGGAAACTTTGATTTTGTTTTATATCATTTGGGGTTCACGCTTGGTTGCGTTTTATGATTTACATGCTGACTATTACAAATCTCCGTATCGGCCAGGCCATTGGTCTGAGCTTAACCGCTAATGTTGATTGAAATTTTTTTTCTATTTTCCTCGTGCCAACACTCTGCTGCGCCATTTTCGTCCAATAGATCACCATAGTGGTGTACGCGAATGAAATAAACTCGATGAATTTGCTGTATAAAAAGGCTCGTATATTGGTTGTCTGTGCATGTTTCAAAGAATCAGGCACAATCGACGTAACACCGCAAATAACTCGGCTTGTTCGGATTAGTATTATTGATCTCGTAGCACCGTTAATTACTCTGGTTACGGAAGGATAGTTTTGTTGATATAAATTAAACCATCCAATGATCTATATCTTCTACAAATTGCTCACCAATGAGATGTACGTTCTATGATCCATAATGTAAACAGAATGTTTTTCTTGAAAAAAAGAAGAAACTGAAATCCGATATTTTGTTTGTACCGAAATGTTACAATTGAATTTTTTTTACTGCAAAAGGCGGCTAAATAATGGAAAAGGCTGCTTTTGTCAAACCGATTCGTGATTTACCACCAACGATGCGAAACCGTTCTTACTGACAAAACGCCGGCGTTTATAGTACAACATTCTAGGGTTATGAATTACGACAAACCCTCATAAAGTATCCTTTTTTATGTCAATTATATCCATTTATATTGTAGCGAATAAATCCTCCTTTTTTGTGTGATAACGAAATGCGTGTTTCTACTTTCTATACAATTTTTACTCGGAGTAGAACAAGTGCTGGTCTAAGCAATTTGTTGATATAGACAACCCACGGAAAAAAAGGATTGAAAATATTCAAACAGTCTTTTGTAAAGAAAGGCGATCAATTTTCAGAAAAGTCTTCTAAAAAAATGACGTCATACACACTCTACATTGTTTAGTTGTGAGCAACTACATGTCTAACTTTAGAAACGCAGTAAGAATATGAAAAAGGTTCTTTTCCATCAGGTTCGGGTTTTTGCTGTGCGGGTTGTTTGTTAAAAAACTTGTAAAATTTTCAGTCATCGATGTTATAAATACAAGATTTTAATGCAAAAAAGTCCTCTAGTACTAAAAAACTGCATTTTGTTCGTTTTTTCTTTTTTCTTTATAATTTTGAATGATTTCATTTTTTTTTGATCCGATAAAACTATGAATATACCGGGTGATCGGATAATTTTGGTCTCCCGTCTATAAAAAAATGAATTTTTGTGCCACATAAAGTAGGTTGGTAACACGGAAATATCAATTATCAAATCAAATTGTTTCATTTCATTGTTTACATTTCGTTATCACTAATACCAACTCACTTTATGAGGCACAAAATTTCATTTCTTTTTAGACTGGCGGACTAAGATCATCCGATTACTTGTACATTCAATTTATTCTCAAAACTCATTCAAATATATTTTAAATCCAGAAAAAAGTGATCAAAAAAAGAAAGGAGGATTAACAATCGAAAATTTTTAGAACACCTATGATCAATACGAATTAGGTATTCTCTTGTTATCCTTTTCACCGTTTTTAATTGGTGATTTGATGAAACTTCCAATTAAATTTAAATTATGTTTATTTCGCAAAAAGTTTCACAAAATCTAAATTTTTGTTAAAAAGTCAACAAAATGATATTCCAATCGAATGCTTCCAAATCCATCGAAAGAATTGCTATATTTTTCTTAGAATATCAAAGTAAGCATTAAGAAAAATTGACAATGTATTGACGTCTAAGTAAGCTTATTTAACGAACGTAAATATCAAGTGTTCAGATTCCTGAGAGCTGCCGAAATTTATAATCTAATTTAATTTATGCTGTTTTTTTTGTATTTTTTTTGTTATATTTAATTTAAATTGTTAATTGTTTTTTGTTTTTTCCTGGACGCTAAAGTCTCACAACGCCGGGCGTCTTTAAATAAAAGATTTTTGTTGTTGTTGTTATTTTATTGGTGCATCTTCGTATTTCCCTAATCTGGCTCCTATCGAAAAAATCGTTTAAAAGGTGATAAGCTATAACGAAGTATGAAATTATTAATGACTTTAGATTATAATTGAGAGAATATAATTCAGGCCACGTGATGAGCTTCCAGCATTTTTTCCTACTCGTGGAAAAACTGCTGACCAGCACAAGCACCACGCCTTTTCTGTTCAGTAAATTTTCCAGCACACGGAACTCACGGAAGAAAAGTCAATTTGTAATTTCTCCATCTCGAGTTTTTATTTTTTCATTTTCAATTCGATATGAAATATTTACTTATGTAGAAATGTATAATGAATCCAACATACTTATATTATAAGTATCAAGGCGAAGCGAAGGCAAAAAGAAAGAAAGTAAATCTTTTTCGCTTGATAAAACAATTACACAATTAATGGTGTAAATATTTTAGGAAACAAAAGGTATTCATTCTTGGCAATTAATACAGCTCGTTATTTAATATGGAATGGGAATGATGCCAATTTTTGAGACAGAAAAATAAATTGTATCGAACGTGTATATTTTATGGAATTGCGAAAATGTGTGAAAATTTATTCGATAGATATAGTAAGACGAAAAAGTGGCGCAAAATATAGGCAAGAAATAATTCAAATATGCTTCCTATAAAAACGTACTTTTGTTTGATTTTTAACAACGAGTATATACCTTGAATTGGAATATCGATTCACTAATCCCATAAATTTTTTAATTGAACGTCATAAACGTTTTGCATAGTCGTAAAATGGACGATTAATCGCGGTTATCGGGCATTATAGTGTATTTGAACCATATATAACTGTTATCAGTTCACCGGAGTTATTTCTTATACGAAATTTTTAACGAGTACGTTTATGGAAGCATTGTAGATATAGAAGAATGATATGTTTAATGTTGATGTATAATCTCAACTAACCTATATTATGAGCTTGGGTGACAGGAAAAGGCAAAGCGCAGCATGGACCACTGGAATGAAGTCGATTTCCAGGAGTACCGCTGGATAAAGTTACAGCGCCGGATGACCCCGTAATGCCAGGTCTCAGTCTTGGAATTTCACCATGCTCCAATTCTCCGGCTGTACCATTATCTTCCGGGAAAAATTGTAACCCGAAAGAATTGGCAAGAGCCGAAGGTTTACCTCCGATGATGTTGGTACCCCGCCTACCATATGGAGGCTGAGTATCCAGCGTGCCGTCCTGTTGAATAGGCGTCGTTTTGGCGTTGAAGAAAAAATTCACAGAAAATTATAAAACGCGCGAAAAATTGAAAAAAATTGACCACCTCTACGAGTTCATTGTACGTGTTCACGACTTATGGCAAATATTTTTTAAATTTTCATTTATGCCGTTCAACTATACAATCGCACTTCGTATACAGATTTCGAGCTATAAAACCAAACAAAAAATTCTACCTTACGACGAATGTTCCTGGTGAAAAAAAATTATTGAAATTCGACGAAAAAAAAAAACAAAATACACGGTTTTGTGGAGAATTTGGAATCGTACGAAAATACACTGCTACCGGCGGATCGCGCGTCGCACACACTGAAGTTGTATGATACTATGCACTGATACCGCGTAACGTGCATAGGGGTGTGACGCATGCGTTGCATCGATCACGTGACATGTCAGTGGGGCGAGAACTTGGTTACACCGTAAAGTTGGTTTGTTCAGGAAGCCCTACTCGTTCATCTCTGATAACAATATGTAATCGAAGCCCGCCCATCCTGGTCGCCATAGCAACCAATAGCGATCTCTCGGTGCCCCACTCTGAAAAAAATCGTCGTTTTACGTTACTTCTATCACCTAGATGCTGTTTTCTTATAAGCAATAACGGATAAAGTCTAGCGTCTTCGTACGTTAATTCTTTTTTTTCCTTTTTCCTTCCTTTTTTTTTGCGGAGACGAAAATGTTTCTCGGAAATTTAGAACTCGCCAATGTTATATGAGACTTTTTTTTAATTATTATTTTTTCGAGGATTTTCCCATACTCGGTATGGATTTTTCTGATAAGGAATATAATCGATGGATACGTAATTGTTCATCTTGCTACGATGTCTTACGTCGAAATTTCCATTTCATTTTTTAAAATGAATTTTCATTCGAATGGAGATCAAACAAGAAAAATTTGAGAACCACTTGACAAGTTTTTGGAAAAGCTGTATTGTATTTTTCCTTAGAAACGTAGTCAGAACTTTGTCTAGTGGTGTTTCTGAAAAAATTTTTATTAAAAAAATTCATGTATTTATAATACCAGCACTAGAACAATTTGGACAAAGAAATTCATCTATTTTTTAGCGATTGGAAGTGAAATATGCTTGCTAAAATTTGCAAAAAATTTACTGTGCCTGAAAGCAGGGCTGTACTACCCAATAGAGCCTGTAGGCCCAGGCCTAAGACGACAAAATATTTTTGTCACAAAAAAAATCAAAAATAATAATTAAACAAAAATCGTAAAAATTGAAATCAACACCAAAAATTGGATTGCTTTGTACAAAGAAGATTTAAATGACACCATGGATGACGAATGTTTATATTTAGGGAGTACACTTAAGAATCAAATAAAATTTTAGATATTGTTGTAAAAAAATGAAAGATTTGTCTCAAAATGAATTTTTATTCTATTTTCCAAACATATTTATCGCCCTCAAAATATATGTCTGTATGTTAATTTCAAATGCCAGCGGTGAAAGAAATTTTTCTCCTTCAAACGGGTTAAAAATCATCTTAGATCAACGTGAGGCCAGGAAAAATTGGAATTTTTATCAATCTCACTCATCAAATCAGCAGGCCCAAGCAGAAGCGGAGGGGGGTTCCCCGGGCTCGGATTTTTTAGGGGCCCGCGTGCGTTTTAAGCCCTTGTAAAAAATAACGGACCCCTTCAAAGGAAGGGGGTCTGTATAATTTTTCCCCGGAGCCCGGATTTTCTCTGCATGGCCCTGCGAATCAGATATCATCAAAAATTTAAGCTGGGAGGAACTGGCTAATGATTTTGCTTCCGTGAAAACTATAAAAAAATATTTTTAATAGAATTTTCGCAAATTAATGTATTTGCAGCTGTCGTTGTAATAAATACAGTAAGTTTTGGTATAACAATTTTTTCCTATAACGTTTTTTTACAAAATATATATTACTTACGCGGTGGGGAGTGTA
>QBDW01000894.1:0-39978 GCA_003261595.1 Maconellicoccus hirsutus
CCAAAAAGGTTCAAATTTTGGATTTGGAACTTAAATACGATTTAAAGAAAAGTACTATTTCAAAATTTTTGTATCTCAATTTTGGCACCTCCCCCCCCAAATTTGGGGCTTTTAAAATCAAAATTTGCCCTCCGCTTTGTTATAGGCATCAAGTGTAGATCAAGAGCTTTCATTTTAAAAAAAAATCTGCTTCCTAACTGTAATAGGGGCTGCATGAAAATTATCTGAACTTTTTTGCTTGTAGCTATTATATAATGATGATTGTCTTGAAGTGGTAAAATTTTCAACTATTTCATGAAAAAATTGTAAATTATCATTTTAAAAAACATACGAGTAGCAAAATACTTTGTAGGTTTTCATTATTTCGAACAAACATTTGTTTGTTTTCATTATTTCAAACGAACATTTGTTTGTTGTAAACCATAACGAATGATATTACAATCTAATCGATTAATCGTAACACCTAATTGGAAATGTTACGTAAAAAAGATACACAAATTGTAAATAATGATGCCTGTTTTGATAAACGCCGGAAGGCTACGTTGATATGAAAATACACAACTACTGTACGTATTTCGTCTTAATTTTTTTTAACGTCTGGATATAAAACACAAATACCTTATTGTGTTTGAATAACTGAATGTTGATAATAACAATAATATTTAAGCCAATTGATAAATTTAAAACGATTAGGACTTCGATTAAAAAACAGTTTTACGCAGGATTTTTATTTCTGCTTGTTTTTCAAATAATTTTATCTTCAGCCACCTTGAACAGTAAACCAGATAACAATAACGGTCGTCTTTTTTTCCTAATAATTAAATGAAATAAACTTGGATGCATCGCACTTGATCGTTTTACATTCAATGATGGATAATTTATGTAGTATCAAGTAAACAAAATATCAGATTTTACTTTACCGAGCCAAATAACTACGAGCAGGTATACTCGAACGTTACACTGATATTGCAGAACAAAATAGTACAATATTTTCAAGAAATGAAAGAAGAAACAACTAACGATGAAAGCGTTGCGTTTTTCAATGTTAGAAGTCGACGAAAATATCTCCAGTGTGAACGAACATTGTCGGTGTTGTTTCAAAGTCACAATATATCCGATAGTAAAATTGTCAATAAGTTCTGAAAACATATTTTACACTTACCTTCACTTTCTTTCAGAAAGCTTTTTTGAGATTTACCGTTCAACAATGAAAAACTTCACTAGATCGTAAATCAATTAATGAAACACACTAGCGTACTACCACACGCAACCAACGAAAACCATTTTAAAATCACAAACAAAACTCGTAAAATGCTCGAAGCATCGAAATACAACATACTAAACGTACCAGCTGTTCGAAATATTTTTCAGAATTACTTCTACAAATATCAACGCGAATTGTAAATTCTATTACAAGTATCTAGATCTACCCAAATGCTATACGTAAACGCTCATTTGATCAGAGCGACTTTGCTACATCTTAAACCACAATGCTGATGAATTTTATCGACATCAAGTCCCCAATCATACATAACTATCGCATAGGTACAGATTTACTTCAATATGGTCATTGATCGCTCGATTTAAGCGAATTACTTGCATAGGTAGAGGTACGCCCTCATACGAACGATGAAATACTACGTCACACTCCTGGGTCGAAGTCAATGTCAAAGCAACGGATCGTTTCGTAAATGAATCAGTGAAAGAGTTCTACGCAAAGCACAGATATGTAGATAAGTATTTCAAAATCATCGTAAAAGATAAAGAATTATTCAAATATATGAATAATGTTACGATTGAGGGTTGAGATCAACGAACTACCGCGTATCTACTATCTAGGTTCATTGAACAAATAACCGTCATAATTAAAATTACATAGACGCTTACCGTTACCGTTGTTTTTGAAAATGGATTGTATCACAGCTATGAAACGGAAATATTCGCGAAACTAATCACTACTCGATAAAAATAATAATTCATTCTTTTCGAACCATACTTCCCCCGAATTTTGCCCAAGACGCCGGATTCCTTCACTTCGTACGCGGACACGAAACACAGACGCGGATGAATCAAACAACCGAAAAAGCGAAATATTCGCGAAATTGATCACTACTTGATAGAAAAAAAGAACAAATTCATTTCGAACCATACTTTCTACTTTCTGAATTCTGGCCAGGACGCCAGATTCCTTCACTTCGTACGCGGCACGAAATACGGACGCGGAGAACACGGAAGAATCACAAAACCGAAAATATGAAATATTCGCGAAGTTAGACACGATAACTTGCAAATAATGAAAAACAAACGCATAACAGACCAAATAAGTAATAATTAATTAAGATGAATTTCCGAAATCCCAAATCCGCGTAAAAGTAATTTTGTTTTTGGCGTCTGTTGGCGTCATCATAATTACAAAATGGCGAGTCAAAATGGTAACATTGATTTTGAGCAAAAAAAAGGCAACAAGGAATCACATCACACGTCAGGGGTGGAAACATTGCAATTTGAAATAATTGATAAGATAAAGTCGAGACAATAATTTTTATTTCGCATTTTTTTTACTTGTTTTTTCAAAATCACGACAACACACTAATTAATTATTGATTTTATAATTAATCATTACGAATTTTGAATGAATATCTGTAAGTTGAGAAATAATTGATGTTCGTATAATTTTTTAATTTTTTATCCCTCAAATTTATTCGTTATCAAAAGTGCATTATAAATAATTATTATTATACTTTATTAAGAGAGATGAAACAAAAAGAAAAAAAATACGAAAAAAGGTAAATGTATTCAATACATGAAAAAAATTCAAGTTTTTTAAAAAGTTTTTATCGTTTCTACATCTATCATTAATTGACAAATTTATAAAAAAATATTAAGACTGTAGACTTTCCAAAAATTCGTATTCCGATTTCAATAACGCTTCTCTTGTCTCCAATATGCCATCTTTAATATGTAAATAATTTATGTCCGGTGAATCAACAGGTCTCCATACTTCTTCTCCATCAGTATTGGGATCACTGCAAAAATAATAAAAATACGGAATGAAATTATTAGATAAATCAATCTGTGATAAATGCAAAACATTGCGCATTAAACTATTCGAACATACCCTTTCGCCGCAAAATTTGTCCATAACTTAATGACTTGTTTAGAGACCACATAATCCACACCTTCGGTAACCGGTGTTATTACTTCAGTCCAATTAAACATACTAATTAATTCATCACCGTGAATGACTCCTGCGTCAATTTAACAAAAATAAGTGATTAAAATAAAGAGTACTCGGGACGTCTCGACGAAATTAACTTTACCCATATCTCCTTCATATTCTGCATACATATGACCGAAAGTATCTTTATTTCTGTGATCGTAATAATAAACATATTTCGGACCTTGGTATAATTTCATCATTTCTTTGATACCCGGTAAATAGCCCAAGCAAGTAAACATCTGCAATAACGACAATAAATCACCTTGATAGATAAAAATTTCCAAACAATAAGAAATAAATTACCGTTACGATTTGTGCTAAAATTTACCTTCGTAAACCCATGAGGATTTTCCTTAATTCTTTTATCACCGAAATAATAATTCTTGATTTTTTCGGTCAATCGATCAACTTCTTCGCTATTTTTAGCGTATATGCCGTACTGGAATATAATCGGAAAATATTTCTTGTAATTTTTATCGAATTCTTCAATTACCGTTAACTCGGGAGTGAAATAAGTAACTGAAATATTGTTAACAAATTAATCAACTTCGAAGTTCAAAATAGTTTTAAATATAGAGTTATACACTTACATATCGTTATCATACCCCCGTCCGCAGAATTCATTCCCACAATCCAAGGTATGTCAGTTTTCCGTCCTATTAATTTACGCGGTTCATCGACCAAAAAAGCTCCGGGAACTTTTTCATTTTCGATAACTGGACCCAAAGGTACAAACGGTAGTACATGACCAAATGTCTAGAGAAATATTAATTTTTTGACGTTCTTAGATGAAATAAATGTTAGCACTAATTACAAAACTTACGTAAAATTTCAAATTATTTTCAACTAGTTTTTTTGCAGGAATAGCTTTTAAACAGTTTAATAACGCTTCTGAATTGGTGACCGTTTCATCGTCACATCCAACAAGAGAAGCTAATTTCCAGGCGCGAAATTTCGCCACGTTTCGATCTTCTAATGTAAGAGGGTTACCACTTTGGGAAATCACTCGATGAAACAATCCTGAAAAAAATTGAGTCAATCGTTTATAATCGAAAGACAATGAAACATTGAACTTTTGGAGATCAATCTGCAGAAATCTTGTAACTGATATAATACGATTAAAAAATTAACAGAATTCTGCGAGTTACGGTAATGATATTTAAAGAAATTACCTTCTGCCAAAGGAGAAATTAATAGTAATCCTGCACTCTCAGCACCAGAACTTCCACCTAACACAGTTACTCTATTTTTATCGCCACCAAAAGCGTCGATGTATTCCTGTACCCACCGCAACACAGCTACCGTATCTTTCAAGCCGTAGTTACCAGGAATAACTTCATCTTCGGTACTTAAAAAACCTAGATATAAAAATTATCAACCATAAGAGGTATATTTTTCTGGAAATTACTCAAAAATTTACCAAAAATCCCTAATCTGTAATGAAAGGTAATTAAAACTACATCTTCATCCATAAAATATTGAGGTCCGTATCGACTGGGTAAAGAGTTTCCGTACATATAACGTCCTCCGTAAATAAATACCATAACCGGTAACCTAGTATTGTTGCTTATCTACGAAAAAATTTCGAGGTAAGTATAATGCATAAGTAAAAGTACCTATTATAAACGCAGTAAAATTTCCTTCCATATTATATAATATATATGATAGTTAAATAAAATTTACATAAAAATAAGTAACTAATATCAAACAGTTTATGATATCAAGTCGATAGATTTATTAGTTAACCTTGAGTCAAGACATAGCAGTCAAGTCTAATTACAAAGAAACACAGTAATCGTACAAGTATATGTAGTTGTACCTTATTGGTAAGTGCAAGTAAACAAATTAAATACATTCTAAGTTTAAATTGAAAGAAACTTCGTAACAGAATGAATGAATTGCGTAAATTAGTTTCCTATTTGTTTCGCTGACTTGACAACAATTGACTTCACAAATGTAATTTTCCTTTCGTCATTAAAAATATGAAGAAGCTATCGTGAAAAAACGTTACTTTTTTGTAATCTTCTAATTATTATCCGCTCGATTTATATCAGTACAAAAATTATCATCGCGTATAATTAAAAAGTTCATCTGAGTCAGTTGATTAGTTCAACGAGATAAAGTTTACGACTCAAAAAAATATACCTATTGCGCTCCCCGATAAGCAAATAATTTTCGAAAAGATGATAAAATTTTTGCACCATCTATGATGACTTTTGACAACCATAAGACTCAAAAATGAATCTCCATTTTCTATGAGTTGCATAATTTTTCAAAATATGCAAAATTATATCCTCCTATTGTTGGAGTATCTAAAAACTTTACATGGTACATCTGATCACTGCAGATACTTACTTTAGGAGTGTAAACATTTAAATATAAGCAGTCTTCTTTACCGACAATTTCATGACTATCCTCAATGGAAATGCACGCAGGAGGTAACACCGTTGCATCTCTCACACCTTGCCATGATTTCGCAGGTATTGGACTCTGCAACGAAATCGACTTGTTTTTAAAATTTTTCTTACGATAATTTTATTATTTTCAAAAGTATTATAGGCTAAGTTGAGATAAAATTTCTCATACGAATACCATACTGATAAGGAAGCGTTTACTTGAAAGATATTATGTAATAAGTGATATTAAGTAAGCTACTAACTAATTTCTGCGATGATGGGTGATCCCACCAAGAAATTTTCGTACGTTTGCCCATCTTTTCGTTCATTTTCCCAGACATTTAAACTAAACAATTCTTACGAAATGGTATTAATTAAGCATCTAGATATCAGGTGAAAATATATTGTGCAATTCGAAAAAGTTTTTACAGAATATTATAACCAATCCTATTACGCAGATAATCGATATAGACAAACACCTCATCATTGATGATTTCCATTTCGATTAAATCTCATACCAACACACATCTTCAAATAATTACATTGGATCGAATCGCAAAAATAAGGCTAATAAATGAAATTATCGAATTCATAATTATTTCGATAAAAACAAATTTATCTACATAATTATGTAATTCAAAATTAGTAAATTTCCAACATCGGAAAAAGTTCTCCCGACAAGCCTTGAACAATAATATTTTTTATTTTCAAAAACAATTCTCTTTTATAACCAAATTTTAAACTAATGTACAAATGATTCGTCTGCTACGCCGATTCAACTATATCCGAACACACGAATCATGTCCAAGGTGAATTAACCGGTATTTAGGTATTTACCTGAAATCGAAACTCCCCCACTGGAGGTTCGGCGTACGGAATGGAATAAAACGCGTGATACAGACGTCCATCGCGACTCGATAAAGTTATACCATTCAAAGTACCTTGTTTTGTTTCCAGTAATATAGAATTCACGCATTGAAATAAAATTAAAAAAATACTGCAGTTTAATAAAGTGTACATAATTTACGCGGCTGAATTAACGAGAAAAATGTTCGAGAACGTCTTTCGTCATTTACTGATTAAATTATGATAAAGTATTTGAACAGACAAATACATGATGCTGTACGCAAGATGCTCCCAAGGTGTATTTATCAAACACGAAATGTTATCAAATGAACGATATACTTGCGTATTAGATATATATAACTACATATACAACATATAACCGAGTGAAATTTTACACGTTAAGGAGTACACAGACAACTGGTTGAGTTTTCGATGGCAGTTCTTTACGAACTTGTGTACTACGTAGTAGGCAGGCACAAGCGGGCACGTCGGTGTATTTTCAAGAACAGGCAGGAATCTTTACCGCATAAATATTGACTACTTGTCTCGACAAACTGGTATAATTTTTACTTGGCTATTTACATACGTAGGAAATTAGGTAGAATACGAATGGACTTATGGTATTATTCCTCCGATGTTTATTACAATATTAATAACATCAACATGTATTTTTAAACGATAGAGAAACGTTATCCCATTGCTTATTGATACGACTACCAGTAAGTAGTAAGGTAGATAGGATACTAGATAGGTAATTAGGTACTACTAAATATTTATACCTACGCTGCATGCTGCGAATACATTGCATGTAACGACTAGAAATATTCGCCGATAGGAATACTGTCTAGGAAGTCAAATTCATCTTCAGCAAACTCATTTTTCATTTGAAATACGCCATTTTTAATATGCAAATAATTTATATCATTATATGATTCGGTTTTTTCCCATAAAACTTCATTGTTATCACTAGGATCACTGCAAAATAAACATACTTACTAAAACACGATAGTCTACTTAAAAATCCAACAAAAAAGTTCTGATTTTACCCATTAGTAGCAAAAGTGGTCCATAAATCGATGATTTTTTTGGAAACTGCAAGATCAACGCCTTCCGTAATCGGGGTTATGACAGAAGACCAGTTAAACATGCTAATTAATTCATCACCATGAATGACACCTAAGATACACAAAAAATTCAGCAAAAAGATTGCTTTGATAAACTATTGAAATGGTTAGAATGACCAACCCATTTCTTCATCACTTTGGGGCATGTACATTTTAGCAAAAGATTCTCGACTTTTATGATTGTAGTAATAAACGTGCTTTATACAATTTAACACATTCTCTGATTCCCATTGAATAAACCAACGATGTGAACATCTGTTGAAAATTAAATTTATCAGTGACGATTAGCACAGCGATCACTGGTACGTCGACCTCTTTCATTACTTTTGAAAATCCGTGAATATCATCGCTAATTTTACTGTCACCGAAATAATGACGTTTTAGCGCTTCTGTCATTGAATCGAGTTTACTTGTGTCATTTTGAAGATTTTGTCCGTAAAGGAATACCAAAGGAGAATATACTTTGTAGTTAGTTTCCAATTCATCTAGCAAAGGCGATAAACCATCTGAACCGTAATAAGTAACTGTTGAAACATGATAAGTAATTAGTATCGAGTTATATGCGAACATTCTGAAGAAGGCAGAATTTATAAAAAGATTTGATTCGTAATTTGATTCCAAATGCACTTCTCCTCTTCAAATTACATACGAGACTTCAATTCACCAAAATGAAATTTAATGATACAGGTTTTTGATGAAACTTACACAACGCCAACATTCCACCATCGTTGGAATTCGTTCCCAAAATCCAAGGAATATCTGATTTCCGTTCCATTAACTTTCTAGGTTCATCGACCAAAAAAGCTCCTTCAACTTTTTCATTTTCGATAACAGGACCCCAAGGTAAAGCAGGTAACATCGATGAAAAATACTAATGTAATTAAATTCACGATTAACATTTTTTCGGGCAAATTTACCGCAGAAAAATCGCATCGTTCTTACAAACAATTTTAAATTAAGAACGTTTAAATTTTCGGTAGGAATATTCTTCATGCATTCCAGCAGATATTTCGAATTTCTTGAATCATCTTTGTCACATCCAATAACAGAAGCTATTTTCCACGCGTTTAATCTCGCCTGGCCGGGTCTCTCTATCTCAAAAGGATGTCCACTTTGAGATATGACGCGATGAAACAAACCTATTTTAATTCACGCATTAGACGAGGGAAACATATCACTTCATGTGGAAAATACGTATGTACCTTTCGTTGAAGGCGAAATTAAAGCTAACGCGGTACTTATAGCTCCGGAAATGCCTCCAAATCAGGTGACTCTGTTCTTGTCGCCGCCAAAATCGTCGATATATTTTCGAATCCATTGGAGCACAGCTACGATATCTTTTAGACCATAATTACCGGGAATAATTTCATCCTCGGTGCTTAAAAAGCCTATAATAAACGAGATAGAACGATTATTTATCGTTTAAGTTCACGAATCATAAGCGATGCGAAAAAGTAATCGTAATTATACCGAATATTCCTAAACGATAATGAAACGTTATCACGATAACGTCTTTATCCAAGAAGTATTCCGGCCCATATCTATCAGGTAGAGAATTGCCGAACATGAAACGACCTCCATAAACGAATACCATCACAGGCAACAAAGTTTCATTGGTAATCTGTAAGTAATACATTTTATAGATATTCGATAATTAGGCACATTACCTACCAAGTATGCACGTGTAACCAACTATCACGTTGTACTCGCGAATTATTTTTCCATACATATTCATTTACGATTAAGCCCACCTTTGGAGTGTAAACATTTAAATACAAGCAATCCTCTTGACCAAACACTTCTCCGAATTCAAAATTCAAACAAATAGGAGGTAAAACAGTAGCATTTCTAATGCCTTTCCATGTCCTCGCAGGAACCGGATGCTATATAAAACACACCACGTAATCTGATACAATTAGGTACGTAAAACGTTTATTTCGAAATTTATCTACTAATAAAATTTTTTTAAATTGTACCTCAAAACGTAGTTTCCCTATCGGAGGTTCCGCGTAAGGAATACCGTAAAATGAATAAAACTTCCGGCCTTCTATACTCGTCGAAACATCTTTTAGATGACCTTGTTTCGTAAATAACGTGATACCATACGCCGATTTTTCATAAATTGCGAATAAATTAATAATTAATAAAATAGGAATGAGCATAATTGATTTTTAAAAAAAGTAGATAACATATGGACGCAAAAACCATCGGTTTCAGTAAATATGACGAATTAAATACTTATGAACACGTTACTCGCGCAACGAAACCTAAAAATAACGCCCTTCGCCTCTTGAATTGACAAAAATTAGCGAAATATTTTATAGGTAGAATACGAAAACTAGTTTCCTAACTTCTCACCCACTACGAATCGTATCGTTAGTAAAAAAGAACATTGCAAACCTGACCGGCCGTTTTCGTGATGCTTTACGTCAAATTTTCAACTTCGAAAATTTTTAAAATTATAAGTAGATTTGACCGTTGAAGAATAATTTTTAATTCTCCGCTTATCATAAAAATACCTAATTAATTGCAAAAGACGAGGATAATCATTATAATGAAAAATCATGTAAAAGCGATAAAATGAAAACATCTGATTTTTAAAAGGCTCTAAAGTGAAAGACAAATTCCCATTTTGTTCAATTGTCAACACGCACGACTGAACTAATAAAAATCCACGGAGCAGGGATAATCATGCTGAATTAAAGAAATATGACAACCCTTCTGGAATTTTTACTTTTCAGGAAAAAAATTCTTACTTAAACATTTTTTATTCCTTACAAAATCTCTGTTCGGTGCTTCTAATAGTTCAGTTTTGAATTGGGCCTCTAACGAATACGATTTAAACATAGGAGGTATGCAACTGTTCGTGAACTTGATCACAAAATACAAGATGTATAAAAATGAACTGACGAATTCAGTAATATCAAACTTTTTTTACAAAGAAACATCATCTTTGGGGTTTTTCTTATTTTCTTATAAAACTAAAAAGTATAAAAACCATAGTTTGATTAAAAGTAACCATCGATAGGAAGACTTTCGAAGAAATCGATTTCTTCTTTTAGGAACTTATCTTTCATCTCCAATTCACCGTTTTTTATATGTAAGAAATTTATTGTCGGCGATGACACCGGGTTCCAAACCGTCCTGTTCTCATAATTCGGGTCACTGAAACGAAAAATTCTTATCGCAATGATATTACATTCGGGTGAAAAACAAAATTCCATTTATTTTTACCCCCGCGCGGCGAAATTAGTCCATAAATCGAGCATTTGTTCGGAAACAACCAAATCAACACCTTCAGTTACCGGAGTTATCTCCGAAGTCCAATTATAAAAGCTTACCAGTTCATCTCCGTGAATAACGCCTGTGATATGTTTCGTATTGTTATTTAAATATTGTTATAAGAAATTTATTTACCTGTTGAAGCGATTTAGGCAACTTACCCATATCGATATCTTGACCGCAATACGATTTCGCGAATGATTCTTTATTATTGTGAGCGTAATAGTACACGTATTTTGGTCCTTTGTATAATTTCACAGCTTCTTTGATACCAAGAACGTAAATCAAATTGGTGAACATCTAATACCGTAATTAATATTGAATAAGTAAGTAAAATTATTTTTTCTTTAATTAATAACTAACGAAAGATATTACTTTTTCAAAACTTTCAACACTATCGCTGATATTTTTCTCTCCAAAATAACGATTTTTAAACGATTCTGTGACAAAATCTAGTCGCTCTTTTGTCACGTGATATCCGTAACGAAAAATCCAGGGAAAATGCTTTTTATAATTTTCATCCAATTCATTCAATAAAGGTTTCCATGTCGGCAAGAAGTACGTAACTGTGGAAGCGTAAAAATGCAAATTATGGATATGCATACTTCAAAGGGTTCATCAGTAATCGATATCACTAACATAAATTTAAATTTAACATGATTTACATACATAACGCAATCATCCCACCGTCCTCGGAATTGATACCCATAATCCAAGGTATATTTGATTTTCGTTCCAATAATTTACTAGGTTCGTCTACCAAAAAAGCTCCAGGTACTTTTTCATTTTCAACGACAGGTCCCCACGGAAAAGCGGGAATTAATCCTCCGAATGTCTAAGTTAGTACAACACGAAATTAATTCAATTCCTTTAGATATAATCATATAATAGATAGGTCATCGTCAGAAATTCGCTGGTTGTAATCTGTACTCGTTACTCACGCTTAGTTTATCATTATGCATGACTAATTCTTCGGCAGGAATATTCATCAAACAATCCAATAATCCTTTTGATCCTTTCACACGATCCATTTCACAACCAACCAACGATCCGAGTTTCCAAGCATTCAGTCTCGCTTTACCTGCTTTCTCCATATCAAATGGATGTCCACTTTGAGATATGACTCGATGAACAAGACCTACAGAAGCCATAGAAACAATTTAGTCTTTAATTTGAAAAGCTACTCGATATGTCGAGGAATAAGGGATAGTTACCTTCTGCTAGAGGAGAAATTAAAACCAACGACGCACTAATACCGCCAGAACTACCTCCGAATAAAGTAACTCTATTCTTATCGCCTCCAAAGTCATTGATATATTTTTGAACCCATTGCAATACAGCTACGATATCTTTCATCGCGTAATTTCCAGGTAGTACTTCATCTTCGGTACTCAAAAAGCCTGAAATTTTTCATCATCGAGGTATAACTTTCACTACGCATCGGTTAGATGCTCAATTACCTAAAACGCCTAATCTGTAATGGAACGTAACCAAAATAACGTCTCTGTCCATGAAATAATGTGCTCCATATTTATCTGGTAAGGCATCATTATACATGAAACGACCACCATATATGAAAACCATCACCGGTAATAAAGTTTCATTGGTTAACTAGATTTTCAAAGGAAATCAGATGTGTTACATTCGAAAAATTACTCTTTTTTGAGGAAAAAATTCGAGAAAATGAAAGAAACGCGGAGATAATATTTTCAAGTAATATGATACTACTAACCTTTGGAGTATATATATTTAAATACAGGCAATCTTCTTGGCCTTTCACTCCTATCAAGTCTTGAATACATACAGGAGGTAATACAGTAGCATCTCTTATACCTTCCCATGATTCAGCTGGAACTGGATTCTGAGTATTAAGAAATAGATACGCGATAACTTTTCGTGAACGTGATCAAAAATGGTACATTAATTCGTAAATTTCATGAATAACTTACCTTAAAACGTAATGCTCCTACCGGAGGTTCAGCATAAGGAATACTGTAAAATGAATAAAATACTCGACCGCCTCTACTTTGAGAAACATCTCCTTTCAATTTTCCCAGTTTTGTGTGTAATATTACACAATTCACGGAACTTAAAAATAACGCCCACGAAACAAAACTCAGCCAGACGACAGGTTTACGCATGATTATAATGAACAAAAGACACTGTCTTGGTGTATTTGATAAGTATATACGAAAACTTCGCGCAACTTAATTTTATATTTAAAAATAAGAAAAATAGTTTGTCCATTGAGAAACTCTTCTATCAGTATCAAGTTTGTAACTAATCAACAAAAAAGATTTGAAGTGATATCTACAACTACCACGGGTAACTTGTGGGGGAACTTTAGCACAATTTGTACCTAACTAGTACCTATCGGCGATTAGATAGTTCATTTTTCAAATCAACGCCTTATTAATGTGAATTAAACACCAAAACATGAATCCTGTTATGAATTAAAAACACCGATATCTAAATACGTAGCTATCAATATTAGGCATTTCGATAAGAGATGTGGAGTAATTCGTTATCTACTTCGTAGTCTTTTTTATTTCGGAATTAATACGCTAATTACTAACGAAGTAAGAGGTAACTACGATAACAATGCCGTAACTGGTAATTTAAGGTTAATCCATCGGATTAGGTAGGAGATGGCGAATTTTCAATTACGCAATTATTCACATTTTTTGACTCGAGCGAAAAGTTTCAATTCTAAAGTGCATTTGAATAATATTTTTTAATTACTTATGTAGCTGTTAAACTAACTACATACATATACATATGTATGTCAAAACGATTGATTATTTCACAAAAATTTTCTCTTCGTATTGAATAGTTTACCAAATTAAAATTCTCTCTACATTTTACTAAATTTTAAAATAATTGTAATCACAGATGATGTTGATTTGCAGCTACTTCGCTATCAACCTGTCTGCATTCTAACGTATCACCGTAATGAACCACCAAACAACGCTTTGTCTGTAAAAAAAATTGAATCAAGTTACCACTTATCGTATTACTCAGCTATTCCTACCTGACTTACCGCAGCCACCTCAGTTAACAAGTAAAATTACTAGGTTGTATAGATTTCCACGACAAACCTCGCAAGGAACCAGGCTCCGCACAAGTTGTCGAATCAGAGTAGAAATACTGTCCTATGTACCATTCGATGAAATCGCGTAGATGACAATCGCATTTCAAAGGATTATTTTTAAACGCAAGACCGTCCAATCTCTTGGAAACCTTATCGAAAGTACTCTTATTTAGATACGTCAACTGATTACCATTCAGTTTTACACTTCTTAATGCAGGTAATTTATCGAACGCGTTATCGCTGATATGAGAAATACGATTATCGTCCAACTCTATAATCTGCAAAAAATTCAAATTTGCAAACAACCCGTCTTCTAATTTTTCCAATGAGTTATTATTAAATTTCACGTATCGCAATTTTTTAGTAGGAGCGAACAGAGAAGGTTGTAGATTCTGGATGAGGTTATTCGATAAATCCAACTCTATCAGCAAGTCCAAACCACTGAGGGCATTCTTTTCGACCTCGCGTAAACTACAATTACGCAGCGATATTTCCTGTAGATTGACCAATCCTGATTGTCTAAATGTATTATTTCGAAGCACCGTTATTTCTTTATTATCCAAAATTAAAATTTGTGTTTCGCTTCCGCTTAAATCAGAAAGTCTACCACTGAAAGATTCGTCACAAACCATCGCTTTCTTGCCGTTCACCCATTTACATGTACAACCTTGTATGGCTTGTTCACATTGAGTCTCTTTAACTGTATCGGCATGCACTTGCATTGAAATGTTTAAAATGCATATTAGCAATAGACCGGTGATCTTCATCACGTTTCTGAGTATGTAGCTACCGCTTCTAAATAATAAACAATAATTATTCGAAAATTATACTAAATTTTTTAATTTTAGAAAACATTCTTACTTGTTACTTGAGTTATATCTGCGAAACGAAGTATTCATCTAATCAACTTGGAGTAACCGCGAATGAAAATCTTTCAGAAATTCAAACAAACTTTTCTCACCCATAAACTAAATTATTTTGAATAACTGTACTTTATAAATATCTGTTGATTAACTTCACTAATTGCAACTTCGCAAAAACGATAACTTTACGTACTCTAATTATCAACACTTAATTATAATTTCGAGCAAAATTCACCACCATTATCTACTTATCTACCTAAATATTCCTCTTGTTAATACGAAACCAATCTCTCTTCACCAATTAATTTTAATTACATTTAAAGTTACCTTTTAATTACGCCGATTTCACAAGGGTGAGTTAAACACGTCATTTTTGTAATGAGACTAACTTCTGTGGACTAACTTGGCCAAATATCGTACGCCTTGGTACTCACATTCAGTAAACCTCCATTCAAACGGATTTTCCGATGGATCTTTGAGAGTTAACTTCTTTACGACGATTCTCTAAAATTTCCTTTAAAAAAGGAACGAAGAAATTTCGTTGAAAAATATGGCTTTGAATCTACCGGAAAAGTTGGACTCGATTTTTCAAATCAGGATGTTACACTTTTTCAAGTTGCTTGAATAAGTCAAACGGGTTTAGAGTTTTCTTCAACTTTGTACAAATTTTATTTATCATACTTACCAAAAATAATAATCTCATTTGATCGGTTTCTAGAGAACATTTTCCCTGTGAAAACACGTGCTAGACGCTGGAGGCATTCACCACTCATTACACATAATATCAAATCTAAAGATCTAATGCATTTATATCTTCTAATACCATAGGTAAAAAAGGTTTGATTCTTGATTATTAAAATTATATTTGCTTTTAAAATAAGTTGAAAAGATTTAATTAATTTCTTCGACAATAACATAATCTGCTTTACTAACAATTGATAACGATTAGATGTTAATTGAGTTGCCTACTAAGAATCAGGAAGGGAATACCTACTTCATTTTAAGTAAAAAAATTTGATTGTTTTTTCGAAAAACTTTTTAAAAATAACTATAAGATTTAAGAGTATATTCAACTTAGAATACGTCATTGAATTCATATTGATTCTTGAATTAATTTTGCAACAGCAAATTCTACTCGTGGGATTATAAAAATAATACGTACGTAATCGTTTCTGCTCCTCGGAAAATTCCGTCAAGATTTTTAAGTTATAAATTTTAATTCCCCTTAGAAAAAAGTTATCATTAAATAACATATCATTCTTCAAATTTACCATGTCATTTATAATATTTACAATTGAATAAACACAACCGAATCATCAATAATTCATTTCTTATCCATAAGATTTAACTTCAACTCTTGAGCCACCGGAGCATATCTATCATTAACGCCATCGCACTTTGGTAAAAATCTTCGCATTAAAGGAGTAATCACGGTAGGGTTCATTGTCTTCAGATCATTACAACCTGTGCATAAGCTGACAACGAGACCGACAAAAATACCAATTAAGAATCCTATTGGTATGTAATACATGAATGAAACTTTATACAAAAAAAAGAGTTCTTTTGTCGCAAATACTCCCTGGGCAATTTCTTCAAATCTACAACATGGAAAAAATTTAATACAATTTTGAAAGAAAATTCGCAGAAAAGCGTAAATCCGTTTTACTTGGCTATTTGGGAAGGATGCGGTGGTAAGGTAATATTTGTCGGACATCCACTAACATCTGATGGTTTACCAACAAATTTCAAATCGCCGTTAATTAAAGCTAACTGCGCCCCAATCACCATCCAACTGATAATTGCTAAACTTGAAATCATTCCAGTGATAACACCCTGCAAAAACCAGAATATATGTTTTGCGCAGTAATTATTTTTCCGAGGATTGAAAATTTGTTTTTGTTTGCTCTGCATTCTTTCTTGAACAATCATAGGTACAACATCTAAATTACTATCAAATTTACCACGGAATTGACCCAAGGGAAAAAGATCCCCAGGGCGAATGCTGCGCATAAAGCACCACTTGTAGCACCTGATAAACTCATTGACATCTAATTACGAAAATCAAAAAAAGAATTAATCTTTATGAAGCCGTCCAATACGAATTAAATCGTCTCACAAACCTGCACTATGGGTCCGAGATGCTCAACAACATATACTAACAAAACGCAAATACACCCAAAAAAAACAACCATAATTTTCATAACGAAACTAGCTTGGGCGTCCGTTATGTTTTTAGGTAAAAATAAAGCCACAAAATCTTCATAAAATGTTCCGGCTACTGTGTTCAGCCCGGCAGACATCGTGCTGTTGAATGCGTAAATAAGTTGGTCTTCTTCATATTATACTTTTTAATACTAAAATTATCAATAATATCACTTGTACTTGTACGCTACGTACTACGTACCTCAAAGCGGCACTAATTAATCCTGATATGAAAAAACCAGTTAAACCAGGAAAAGAACTAGCCACATCTTGAACATAAAAAGGTAATATTTTTCCTGAACTTGTCATATTCTGAAATAATTAGAAGTTCAAAAAAACTATTATTTAAAAAGCGTTGAAGTTTAGCCTAGCTAAAAAAATGCATATTATAATTCTTTACACACGTCGACGTCATCAAAAAATACTATTTACCTACCTTTGATATCATAGGATCGCAATTCCAATATTTCGCATACATTATCATACCGACGAATCCACTCAATGAAACTATTACAATTACACCGACTCCAAACCACATGACTGATCTAAACTTTATTCATGTCAATTTAAAAATATTTAATTGATAATTCAAAAAAGTAACACCAACAATTTAGCAGCTTTCATCGAAGGTAAAGCGACGAATCGTTGAGCTGAGCCAGGATGAATTGTCAAGGCGGAAATCCAAAGCATCGTCATTCCTAATACAGTTCCAAAAAACGTATTTCTGGAGAATAAATTCATGTTGAGGCTAAAAAAATTGTTTCATAGATAGATACTTAAGCGATTACTTCACATAAAAAATGAAAAAATTTTCAACTTGAAAAATTCAATCCTTTGGCCCCGTTCATTTATTTCCAAAATTTGTTGAAATCCTCCGACGTTAAGAACCCCGAGTATTATTACGATCACCACCGATCCCAGTGTGAACATACTTTGAATCGCGTCTGTCCACACGACCGCTTTTAATCCACCCTACAATTTTTTTTAAACATGAAAGACAAATTTTAAAAATAATATCACCACAATGAATTCACTCCTGATACTTACAATTGTTGTATAAAAAATGCAAAGAAAACATATTATGGGAGTTATTAAATGAATAGACGTTCCGGTAACTGAAACAAGTCGCTGAAATTAATTTTCATTATTTTCTTCGATAGTTTTTTCCCTCATTCAGTACCTTGTTGAAAAGCTAAAGCTGGAATATATATCACAATTGGTATGTATAATATCTGAAATGAAAAATAAACATAGGTACTTATTAATTTCAATCTGTTTTATAAATTTACGAGTTAAATCTAAATATTTTCTACAATGCAATATTTACCAAACTGATCAAAAAAGTAAAAGATGCCAATAAACGAACAGTTTTCGTAAATCTCAGCTCCAAATACTGGAAAAAAAATATGTGAGTATTGTCAGTTACTTGCAATGAGCACTTGAATAACTCAACGTAATACATCTTTCAGATTAAATTTTTTATCTTAAAACTTCATAACGTTTTAGAATAAATTCATCACAATTTTATTCTATGTAAAACAAACATTCGAGTAAATATCTTCATGATTTACAATTCAAAGAATAACATTGCTTACTAAAGCTGGTCACATAAAAATAACGTGATAAAAAATTAGCAGAGGTGAATATTAAAAAATTACCTCATACAGAGAGCACAACTGTAACTCGAAGAAAACAGGTAAGTAAAATGTATTGGTTATAAGCACGATAAAAATGGTGCTGAGACAAAGAACCAAATATTGGGTGCCAAATTCATATATTTCTGAAGGTACACCTAGGAGCGTAATTCCAGAAATATGACTGAAACGAAAAATTAATACTGTTTAAAAGTCAGTTGAATTTGTAAAAAGTAAAGTAATTACCTAGCTACTAATGACATAGCAATAGGGAAAACATGCATATGTTTGCCCCCCAACATGTACTCATTTACGGTATTTTGATTCCCTTTGATCCATCCATAATAAATTCCAACTAGTGCAGATAGACCTAATAAGGATCCAAAGGTCGTGTACTCGATCCAATTAAACTTTGAAGTGGCAGACAAAAAAGCATTCTCAGTAGAATTACTCATCACGACAAAATGTTATCACACAAACAGTACACAGCAATTATAATGGACCACCAAGTCTCATAAGCAAGAGATGTATGCATGCACCAATCTCAGGAGAAAAAAATCGTCACTTTATCTTCAGAGATAAAAATGAAAGTTCAATATTGTTAATTCGCTAGATATAGTTTAAGGCAACTCACGCATTGTTATAATTACACACTGATGAAGTGATGAGGTCGAATTATCTGCAATATTTCCAAAACTGATGAAGTGATAACCAGTGTGGTATTTCTTGCTTAAAACTTCGAATATATTTAATATTCATTCTAAAAAATTCGAACAGTAATTATTTTGAACTGAGCAAAAAAACAGAAATTAAAGAACAAAGTTGCTCTACATAAAACTGTTTCCAGTCATATAGAAACTGTTACAAAGTAATAAGTTGATATAAATCCACCATTCACCTGTTTAACATATGATATCTGTGCCAAAAAATACGAAAAACAAATTTCAACTTCGTCTTCAACTCCAATGAAATGAAATAAAAAAAAAATTGTTCGATTTATAAATTAAATTTTGAGGAAAAGATAAAAAAAGATAAAAAATATGCAAGTTTTTCTACACGGTAATTACCAGTAAATACGAATTATTCAATTAATTTATCATCCAGTTATTTCATTTTTTTAATTATTCGCGTTATTTACCATCCAGTTGAGGATTAGTTTCTTTATTATTTCTAATCTCTTTCCGATGTTTTTATTTCGTCTCGTCTCAAAATTTTCGATCGTTGAGACGTTGATCGCTTTCATTTGCATTTTTTCGCGTTTTTAATGTATCTTATTCAATTTTTTCCTTCAAGTTTAATAATTTCTTCAAACTGGAACGTTACTTCGCCGGAAAAAATTTATATTTTGTGTTGACCGTTCTTTACAAACTCTGTTAAATTCGCTCCGCTTTTATGTGTTGTCGTTATCAGGTTAGGTTTCGTTCGTTATCCTGGCAACTTAACGCACATATTTAATCGAAATGGAAAAATACGAAGTAATTGATAACGCAGAGAGTTCAGAGGAGTTCATCAACAGTTCTTTATTAACAAACGACGGTCACGGTTTCATCATACACAGAGATGACATAGATGGTATATGTACTATCGTTATAAAGTTTTTTCGTCGTCGTATGATTACTTAATATATAATATCGACAAATTATTTTGTAGAAGAAATTCTTGCCAGTGATACTAATGACGGAGACAATTCTAATAACGAAAATTCGGAAGATAAACCGGAACAGCCATTACGCGAGCAAGACAGATTCTTACCCATAGCCAATATTGCGAAAATCATGAAAAGAGCTATTCCGGAAACAGGAAAAGTGCGCCTATTTCTTTAGCTGCTTGAATACATTGTTATTTCTAAGAATTAAAACAAATATAATTCTATAGATCGCGAAGGATGCAAGGGAATGCGTTCAGGAATGTGTTTCTGAATTCATCAGCTTCATTACTAGTGAAGCGAGTGAACGTTGTTTTTTAGAGAAACGTAAAACAATTAACGGAGAAGATATTTTATTTGCGATGACTGCGTTAGGTTTCGATAATTACGTGGAACCCTTGAAAATATATTTACAGAAATATCGAGAGGTTTGTTTGTTTTGCGTGGGTACATGTAATGTTTTAGCAGTGCATTTATTTTTAAAATTTTCAGACGACGAAAGGTGATAAATCATTGAACCATATGTTTGAAGAAGTCACGGAAGACGTGTTTCGTGAGTAGATGAAAATTTTACTATTAACGATGTACATTCTGAATACTAAATTTTCTTATCTCGTTAGCTAATCAAAATTCGAATGACGCGCTTTCTGATTCTAATGGCGGAAGTCAAACTGAAAATTCAGTTATTTATGCATATCCTGACCAAATGCAACACTTCAATTTGGTGTAATTTGTAATATATTTTGATAATTCATTTATATCCGAATGAAGAGTGAAATTTTGAAGTGTAAATCTTAAATACACCACTTCTAGTAGGTAAATTTTCGTATATTTAATATGATGTAATATAATATAATGTAATGTAATTAATGTTGTTCCTGATTGTATCAATGTACTTATATAATTTCATCTGTATATTTTTTTAGCAATAAATTATTAGTTTTGAATATTCTTTTTGAATTTATTGATTAAAAAAAGTTGAAAAAAAAAACTATATTTCGTGCTATGTATTAACAAAGTTGCAAATCATTAACCATCAACACCATTCTAATTTTAGAATCACTGGAGGCACTTTTTTACAGTTTCTATTATAGTTTCAGGTTCTGCCATAGCACCCAAGCCTACATCTTGACACATTAATGTTTTAGAAATACACGGAATTTCAATGTAACCCCAAGATTTCAGTTGCGATATTTGCGAAGATGTGATAGGATGATCCCACATTCTTGTATTCATTGCAGGACAAAATAGTAACGGTTTGTTTAAATCCCAGGCGCGAACCGTAGCTGTTAATAAATTATCACAGATACCCTGCAAAAAATTGCATTAATTCGGATTTGCAATTAAAAAACGAAAATTATTTTAGCTCTTACTTGAGCTATTTTAGCTAATGAGTTTGCGTCCAACGGAGCGATTAGAAGAAGATCAGCCCATTTTCCAAGTTCAATATGCAGCACAGGATCGCCGCGTTTCTGCCAAGCAGTCCACTCATCTTCATCTTTAAAGAGAATAGCTCCGGTATGGAGAATGACATTTGAGTCACAAAAATGAGAAGCATATTTGGTAAAGATCACCTTGACTTCAACATCACCGACTGAATGAAGTAAATCTATGATGTTAATGGCTTTGATGGTAGCTACGCTACCGGTACAACAAAGTAACACTTTTTTTTTATTATCGTTCATTATTAATAACACTTATTGGTTGGAATCTTTTTTTCCTTCAAAACCGAGATAAGACCATTCTTCTTTAGCCATCAAATTATTTTCCATCCTACAAGCAAGATAATCTTTGGCTTCTGTTCGGCACTTCGAGTTATCTTGTTTATTATCCGCCAAACAAACCATATAATCGAGCATAAGTTTTTTACATACGCTATCGTGGTCTAAAGGAAAACTCCCTCGGTCGGGGGCAACTGGTCTGAAAATTTTCTTATTCAGGAATGTGCCGGACATTTTCTGAAATGAGTAGTCTAAAAAATTGTCATCTTATCAAGAAATCTCTCGGAATTGGTGAACTATTTCAATGGAATAACACACCAATACAAATAATTCGGATTTCACTCAAATGGAAAATTTTTCAACAGTTAACACTATATAGTTGTAGAACTAGAAGTTTTAAAATTCAAAAATTCTAGAAAAAATAATTTTTGATAAATTTATTGACTTTTTTTAATGGTAGTATCAGCATATTTTATGTAAATGTAGTTTGCATTGTCTTAAAAATTTTCTAATCTTTTGCATTTTTTTGCAGAAAAAATGAAATAAATGTCATATTTTTGTAAGTTTCGATATTTATTAAATGTATTTCAGATAAACATTAATTTTTTTTTTCATTAAAAGAGTATTTATACAAAAAACGAAATAATTTAAAATTTAAATGTATTCTGTCAATCATTTTCTTTTGTTTATCCTTCTCTTATCAGTTTTTGTGAGAAAAAAAAATTTTAATTTTTAAAAAATCCGTAGTAGTGATATAATTTTTCATAGATTGCTAATCGACTAATTACTGAATATTATTGTCTCAAGTAAGTACGATTTTTTCCACGGTTCTTTCTCTATAATGACTAATTTTTGAACTCTTTCTGAAGGATAATTTCAGAAAATTTGTCAATTTTACAATGAAAATTATTCTACATCGTTGAAAACATGTCTCCGCCAAATCGCTTCTACGAAGGATGTGGACGGGAAGGTCCTATACGGTGTATTTTCTTATGCGAATTCCATCACACCTACGGTCCGATTATTACTTGTCAAGTACCAGAAGATTACATATCGAAAGAGGATTTTGAACCTGTTAGCGTCTACATCATTCCTAAAACTCCGCTGTTTCGCAATATTATGACAATGTAAATCGTTATTCTGATTTTAATGGCGAGTCAATCAGCGTTAATGAAAGTATTATTTTCAGCACCGTTTTCGGATTTAAGATATTAGGATTTCCAGCAGGAATCGAAGACAATAGTTACGTTCGGAACGCATATTACTTTAATTTATGTTTTGTGTTCGATGCTTGGGCTCGTAGTGTTCATTATGAACCGGTGATAAAAAAATTGACGGATTATTTGGTATGTTTGATGTTAATTTTATATCATTACCGAATGGCTACTAATGAAGTTATACCCTTTAGGTGGCCATGGAAATAGATAAAAAATTCATATCGCAGATTGCCGATTCGCAAAAACATAAAACATCCATGATCAATATACTTACTCAGGTTATGAACGATTTAAACACTCAAAGACTATGTATACTCGCAGGTGCGTCATTTAGTTTTCCAATTTCTATATTTTCTCAATATTCTATTTCGTTTTTTCTCTCATTTCCGTAGGCTCCAATGTTACCACTCACTTGAAAGTTACATCGATACTTTGCGATCCTCCTTCGGTGCTTGATTACGAGGTGCCTGTTTTATTAGAATCCTGCGATACTTTACAATCCGATCAATGGGATCTTACCACAAATCAAGTATTATGTTTTTTTTGCGTATTATTTTTCTGAAAGTGGTCGAATATTTCAACGATGATTTTTATTAGATATTACCTTATATAAACGGCGTTAATCATGTTACCAAAATAGCTGCAATAGCGGATGTCGATAGTAATTTAGTGAAATCCTGTCTGCAAAATCTTTTGTAAGTGCCATATCTAATTTTGAAACACCTATAAACCATTAATGTACGAAATTCTTGCAGATATTACGGCGTAGTTAGTATGGTACCTATTTTCCAATACAGTAACATATACGTTTTAACAACATCCAAACTTAGGAAATTAGCCACAGATCGAAAACTTCAAGAAGAATGTGTTACAGCGGTTGCCAGAGGTACGATAACAATTAATCAAAGACCATACATCGCCGAATCACTGAACAAAGTATAAACTCATTCGTAGGAAAATATGTACCTCAATTCAGAGACATTTTCAACGTGTATGCCAACATGAAACACGGAATCACCGTTAAGTATCTTTGCAACCGATTCAATTTAGTTGATTTACATATCGACGAACGAAATTTGATTCAATTCGGTATCTTGGAGGGGTTAATTCGTCGAATATACAAAGTACGTAGCATCCGATGCGTTATACTTTTTCAACTACGTTGTTATTAACATTTCGTGCTCGCAGTATCCCGTACTTTTAGATAATACTTTAGCTGGAGACATTCCACACTCGCAATATTTCACCGGCGAGTATTCCATGGATCAAATATGTTGCCATACTGGTTTAACGCATCAGCAACTGGAGGATCAAATTCAAAATTATGCCAATGTTGTAGTAATTTGTAAATAGTAAGTCTACTTGCAACATGGAACACCTATATCTAGTTCGAAAATTTAGACGTGCTTTCTCGATCAACTCAGTTTTCCAAGAAATTCACGTTTAATATTAATTAGGCAGTAAAGACGTACTAGGGACCTGAAAGTTGTACATCACAGTGTAAAACAATGGTCTCATTTAGAAAATATTTTACAGTGTCACTGCCAAATTTTTTTTTTTTAATTGCATGTTTGTATCACTTGTTACATTTTTGTTTTTTTTTGTAATTTGTTGATTAAATAAATAAATTTATTTTAAAACTTTTTTATCACAATAATTAACGTAATAAATGCACAACATCAACAAAAATAACAACAAAATTAATTTCATCGGAAATTTTAAATAGTGATTGAAGAATTTAAAGTAGATTGCTATCATTAAGTATGAAAGTCTCACATTAAATGTCGTAAAAATAAGAAGCCAACGGGTAACGTATACTGAAAGCGATCACGCTGCATATCACCTAAAAAGGAAAACCATTTTTTGAGAAAATTTCAAAAACCGTACGGCTTTTCAACAAAACCGGTACCTGAAGGATTAATAATCTTGTTGTCAACGTTTCTTCGTAAGTTGGTCCAAAGATCAACAACATCAGATTAACTAAGGTGAAATTATTACACGTAATGTGATCGCCTTTTCTTTTGATTATTTTGATCAAATGTAGTCTGCTAAACACTTCGAAAAATATCCTTCCGAAACTAGGTATTTCATTTAAAGAAAACTCCACGCGACTGATTTCCAATCTGCCGTCATCCGATAAGCTACAAAAGTAGAGGTAATTAAAATATGCGAGATTTATTGTGTGTGAAATTCAGAATAACTTACAGCGGTAACCTATGACGTGGACACGGAATAAAATGGAATAATTGCGGCAACGAATACAAAAAATTGAAAACTTGAGGTATAAAAAACAATAGCAACGTTTTACTGAAATGGCCTAGGATACCGACGACGGCAAATAACATACCGGCAAAATAACAAAAAGTATCACCAACAAATACGCGAGCAGGACACCTGTCATGACATAAAATGTATTATATTTAGCGCAACTGAAATAATTGCTATTTCCAATACATACCAGTTATACTTCAGTAAAGGAATGGAAACCGCTAAAAACGGTAAGATATAATATAAAGATAATAAATGCGAACGAGAAAAAGAACTGCCTAGTTCGATAACATTGAAGATTAAAACAGAACACGCGATTACAACGCTTTGACCAACTTCTAAGCCATTAATGCCGGCCAAAATGTTAATAGCATTTGTACAAAACACAGCCAACATAGCCATATACACGTAGTATAACACCCCTGTAATAAGTTCGCGTGATAAATTAATACAATTTTAGTAACTTTTCGAATTAAGAACAATTAATACCCAGGTTTATCGTAGAGCCGAGTAAATGACGGAATTGTTTCGGTAATAAGACCGTAGTGGAATTGAAATTGATGTAATAAACTACCAATAAAGGAAGTGAAGCTAACACTGGTAAGAATAGCTTATGTCTCCATCTCAAGTCGAATACATCATCAGCAAATCCAAGAAGTAACATACAACATATGGACAGCAAAGAGGCCAACATTTCGATGAACTGCAACACGTCAGGAATGGATTTAAAATCATCGAATAAAATTAAACAAAAATATGCAATCGTTGAATACTTCATTCTGAGAAAAGTGTTCCGGGTGCGTAATCAGTTGACCAAATGGAATTAACATGAATAAGAAGCAGTTTATTAAGAACATGCACCCAGCTACAACACCGAAAGATTCCGGTCTGAAATGAAAATTTCAACGGAATAATCGAGCGTTTTGAAATCACAAATGAATTCTGGGAAAAAGCTTACATTTTAGGTTTATGTTTCTTATGCATATCGATGCCGAAAAGCTTCGCTTGGATGAATTTGTCGATTAAAGAGGGAATCATCCGCATCGTGAGGAATCCCAACACTACACTAAAAGCAGCGTTAATTAAAAGAGAAAAATTTAACAAATTATAAGACATTTTAACGCTCTAGGTGAAGAGAATTGATTACTAAAATTATTTATAACATAAGTTGAACTTTAAATGAAACATTATTCCGAAAATGATGATCAAAAGTACGTCTACATGATGAATAATTAATTTTTTTATCAAGAAATTTTGGAAATTTTTTATCAGTTTGCATCAGCAATTTAAAATGACACTGGATGGCGTATTTTTTTGTTTATTACCAAATGTCCACCTAACCACGTGTACAATGGTACACTTTTCATCGCTTTTCCACGTTGAAAGATCAGGGAAAACTGAAGAGTGCAAAAATGGGTATACTTCAATGGGAGTGTACTTGTAGGTACACTTTATCATCCAGTTATAGTCATAAATGAAAAATATGAATTTGAAGTTTATTTTTCGATTAATTTAAAAAATGATAAATTTGAAGCGATTGTGAGATTAATGCTGTTTATTTTATTCTATTTATGTTTATTTTATTTCTTTCTCTAGTTCCATAAATTTAGCTGTTAAGTCGGATCTTTTCAATCGTAAGAAAATGGACGAAAATAACACTGTAATAATCCCCAAAGCTGAAAAGGTTTCACATACTCCATATTTTTTTCTCATATTTGAAAATTATTGTACGGTACACTTGAAATCTTTACCTTACAGATACAAGAGTTAAATGACATCGAGGGTTTGACAGTTTGCGATCAAAATGTAGTCGAAAGAGAAATACTTCGTCACATGACGGAAATCTGTAAAGAGGATACAGAAGAAGGAGAATTATCTGACGAGCCGAAAGAACCCAGCGAAAGTGTCCCTATGATGTTCGTCAACGATACCGTGCCGGAGACAGAAACCGAACGGAAAGTTAGATTAGGAGAAATGACACCTTTTGGAAGTGTTCTCCAGTCTACTTTAAATTCGAGGTATTGCTTGTTGAAAAGAAATCGAAATGGTTTCAAAATACGTATATAATTTTATTCCCTTAGTACATCAAGTAATGACTTATCGGTGATGAGGTACTTGAAACGACAAGAAGAATTACAAAAGAAATTTAAAAACGAAAAAAAAACTCGAGTGAAGCAAACTCACGTAAAAGAAATTCCTCAATTTTTTAAAAAACGGCGTAAAAAAATCAAACTGGGAACGGAAACCGTTGAAGAATGTTCTTCAAAAAGCGGTCCACTTTTATCAGAAAAGATGACTGTAGATTTCGAAGAAGCTTCTGGCAGTGAATATTGTCCCAGTGATGAGAATTCAGATTCCTCTGAAAATGGTAAATTTGCTGGATTGATCTTTTTTAGTATTATCAGATTTATATTGAAACTTTATCGCCTTTAATTGCAGAAGACGAACCAAAAATAAAATCTCAGGAGAGGAGACGCAAAGCGAGTTATAAAATATCGGGCGACGACATGAGTGATGATTCGGATGCAGCTTGCAGTTCTTCTCGTAAACACAGTACTTGTAAAAGTAATATCGAGTATATCGTAGAGTGGATTAATATTTGGATTTTTATCTCGTAATTTTCTCGTGTTTTGTTTTAGTTGTCAAAGAATTAGATGACGGCGATGAAACTGAATACCAAAATCGCCTGAATGCTTATGAAAAGTCATTCGATACGACTGAAATGTTGTATTACGAATTTGAGCACACGTATTTTAAGATACCTATTCAAACTTGGTCGCAGTTATTCAAGTGAGCCGTTAAAAAGAAAAGTTTGTAATTCTAAAAATTTTCATAAATTTATTTATTTTTTTGAATTTCAGTTATCAAAAAGTCGGTGTCCAATGGTTATGGGAATTACATGAACAAGGAGTAGGAGGAATCCTGGGAGACGAGATGGGACTTGGAAAAACAATTCAAGTGATTTCTTTTTTATCCGGCTTATATTACAGTAAATTGAAAAATAAGCACTTACCGTACCGTGGACTGGGCCCTTCTTTGATAATATGTCCTACAACTCTAATGCATCAGTGGGTTAAAGAATTTCATAAATGGCTGCCACCTGCGAGAATTGCCGTTTTACACGCTTCAGGCTCCTATTCAGGTGATTGCATTTATTTTGTGGGAAATCATCGCAGTGTATCATTACGAATTTTCTTTACGAGCAGGTCAGAGGAAAAAATTGATACGTGAAATTTTCAAATCTCGTGGTATACTGGTTACTTCTTATGTGAGTATGGTGCAATACAGCGAGGAAATCCTGCGATATGACTGGCATTACGTGATTCTAGACGAAGGGCATAAAATTAGAAACCCCGACGCTAAAGTAACTGATATTTTAAACTCGTGTTTCATTGCTTCCTCAATCAATTTATTATAATTGTGTTTTTAATCTACTTGCGCAGATCACATTAACAGTGAAGCAATTAAAAACACCTCATCGTCTCATCCTATCGGGATCTCCACTTCAGAATAATCTCGAAGAATTATGGTCTCTATTCGATTTTATATATCCTGGTAAATTGGGCTCTCTGCCCATGTTCCAATCCCAATTTGCGGTTCCTATCACTCATGGTGGTTACGCTAATGCATCCGATATAGAAGTAAGCCGACATGGACATTTCTGATTTCCTTTTCGATTGGATATTTTAAATTTAGTATTTACACAGGTGACCATCGCCTATAAATGCGCAACTGTTTTGAAAGAGCTGATTTCGCCTTATTTGCTGAGACGCGCCAAGATGGATGTTAAATCTCATATTGATCTTCCAGAAAAAAACGAACAAGTGTTGTTTTGTCAATTAACAGACGAACAAAGGAGGTTATACAGATCGTATTTAGATTCCGGTGAAATCCACCGCATATTAGAAGGTCAAGCTCAGATATTCGTCGGACTTATAAATTTAAGAAAAATTTGTAATCATCCTGATTTATATACCGGCGGTCCTAAGTTACTTGTGGGGGTAAGTTTTCAGTTTAAATCGTGAATTACTGAGATTTCGTGTTATAATTTCAAATTCCGAACAACAGGAATCAGCGGATCATTTAGAACAAGAAGACCGTTACGGATATTGGAGGAAATCTGGTAAAATGATAGTGTTAGAAACATTATTGAAAATATGGCACAAACAAGGCCACAAAGTTTTATTATTTTCTCAAAGTAAAAAGGTACGTTAAATAAAACCAAGCACTCCTCAAGTTATTACCATTTTTAATAAATGTTTTAATTTATAGATGCTCGATATTTTGGAACTATTTCTTCAATCGTGTAATTACACGTTTCTAAAAATGGATGGTTCAACGAGTATTGGTTCTAGACAGCCTTTGATTGCAAAATTTAACACTGTAAGAAGTATATCAGATTTTTTTTTTATGTTTCAAACGCACGCTATTACTTTAAAAATTGAATTTTTAGGATTCAGACTATTTCGTAATGCTTTTAACTACGAAAGTAGGTGGTTTGGGGGTGAATTTAACTGGAGCTAATCGCATTATAATTTTCGACCCCGATTGGAACCCTGCCACTGATACTCAAGCTCGAGAAAGAGCATGGAGAATTGGTCAAAAACAAGATGTCACCATTTATCGACTAATTACTGTTGGAACCATCGAAGAGAAGGTATTAAAAGTTGAAAATCTCTGCGGTTTGTATTTTCACTCATTTTATATCTTTTAGATGTACCATCGACAAATTTTCAAGCAATTCTTGACCAACAAAGTATTAAAGGATCCTAAACAAAGGAGGTTTTTCAAATCAAACGATCTCTTTGAATTATTCACCCTGAAGGAGTCCAGTCAAGAAGGATCTACCGAAACTGGTGCAATTTTTGCGGGGACTGGGTCAGAAGTACGTTTTCGCTCGAAAGTCGTTGAAAATTGAATATCTAGTGAATAATTTCAAAATTTTTTTTCCAGATAAATTTGAACCATTTAACCGTGAAAAAGAAAAAAACCAAGACTAAATCAGAACCCGAAATTCACTTTTCTAAAAGTAAAATAGAAAAAATGAAACTAATCGCTCAACGTTTAAGTCAAAAAATCGTCCAGCAAGCTTCCACTTCTAAACAAAATGACGATAGTTTGAATTTCGATAACGTTAAAATTTCCTCCGAAGTTTCAAAATCGGCTGTCGAGCCGTTTTCATGTTCGACGAAGGAAGTAAATGTGACCGAAAAAAGCTCAAAATCGAAGGATGAACATGAAACTGCCGCCACTTCAAATACCGACCAATCGTCTCCTGACAAGAATCTTTCCGAAGAAATAAAATCAAAAAAAAAGAAGCATAAACATAAGAAACATCTTTTTGAAGGAGAATACGTTCCTTATCTCGTTAAATCGCGAGCTTCCAAGCATAAAAAAAAGGAGGAAGCGGAAGTTAAAGCAGAAGAAGATGAATACGTGTTGAAAAAGTTATTTACAAAATCCGGTAAATATGTTTTTTTTTTTGTTTTTTATTGTTGAACGGATATAATACTATTATTTGTTCAGGCGTTTGTTCGGCTCTTCAGCACGACACCATCATGGAAGGCGGCCCTCCTGATTTCGCGTTGGTTGAAAAAGAAGCCGAAAAAATTGCCCAAGAAGCTATCAACGAGTTGAAAAAAAGTCAAGAACTGTGTTTCTCAGCTCAATCCGGAATACCGAATTGGACTGGTAAACACGGAAAGTAAGTTATTAAGCGAAGTAACAAAATAATAATGATTGTTTTATTAATGCTCTCGTATTTATAGAAAACAAGCGGATAATAAATTACTATCATCAAGCGATATTTTGGATAAAATAAAAAAAAGAAATGGCGCTGTTATGGCTACTAAAAGTGAATCGCAAGTTTTACTAGATTTGAAGAATTTTCTTTCCGGTATGGGAGGTACTTGTAGTACTGACGCATTAATTAAAAATTTCCGGTCTCAATTACCCGTCAGTATGACACCCCTGTTTAAAAGTTTACTCAATAAAGTCTGTACTTTTTATCGAGCTCCTGATGATAAGGGATACTGGACTTTGAAACCGGAATTCCAGTGATATATTTTTAAAGATCTGGGGTTTGTTTTCTTTTATGGTGAAATTTCATATGAATGATATATGATGATACTAGTCGTTTATTTTTTTACTGTATGTACATGTATTATATTTCATTTCAAATCAATATTTTTCTTCTGTTAAGCTGTGGTCGTAGGGCTGTTTCAATTTCTTTTACCTCATTATGTGATATGAATATTTTTTTTGTATTACGGATATTTTTTATTTTGTATTTGTTTCCTGAATAAAATAATTGTAGGTATTTGTATTTTTTCTTCATTTATCTATCCATGTATATTTTTACTAGTTTAGTTAATGAACTTAGTTTGAAGTTTTCATAATTAAATAATCTTACACTTAAGTCTTCCTCGTGTAGCTGATACCGAAGAATGGAGTTTTTCATTTCTTGATATTTCACTCTGATGTCTGTCACTTCAATATATTCGGTGTTAGTTGCACACAAAGCTACCAGACAGTATTAGATACCTACATGAATCTATTTGGATTGGTTTATCAGAAAAGATAAGTGATAAAATCTTCAAAACGACCATGATAAAGGTTACAAGAATTAGTGTAATTAAATAGTTAATTTTTATGTAATTTTTGTTCATCTTTAAAGGTTATGTTTGCTCGTATATGCCCTATAGTTTGTTTTGTTTTAGTAATCTATTTGAAAATCGTGTGAATTGCTTGTATTTTCCAACAGAAATGAATAATAACGGGTAAGTATGAATTATACACCTAATTCGTATTGATGATTTGATCTTGTTGATAACGTAATTCAATTTTGAAATGAATTATATTATGCAGATGTTTAAAAGGGAAAACAGCTTTCATAACGGGAGGCAGTCGTGGTATAGGTTTTGCGATAGCAAAAAAATTGTCAGCTGACGGAGCAAATATTGTAATCGCCGCAAGAACTACGCAATCACGTGATGATCAAGATGAAACCATTTTCTCAGCCGCGAAAAAAAGTATTTGCTTTGCGTTTCTTAAAACATTAATTTACAGCAAATATAGCCTAATTCGTGTATTAAACTTAGTTGAAGAAATCGGTGGTAAATGTCTTCCATGTCAAGTAGACGTAAGAAATGAGCAACAGATACAATACGCTGTTGAAAAAACCATCAAGACATTCGGAGGAATTGACATAGTGATTAACAATTGCAGTTACCTGAATATGACTAATCTCAGTGAAACTGAAATGGATAAATACGACGCCATGTTTCAAATAATTACTCGAGGGGCTTATTTAGTGTTCGTACGACCGGTGATTAACAATTTACGTACTTTTCCACAACATATCACCTTACTACGTGTACATTCTTATTCAGATCGAAATTAACTTATCCTCATTTAAAGAAGAGTAATCACGCTCATATTCTCAATATATCGCCACCACTAAATTTAGATCCAGTTTGGTTTGAGCGACACATGGCTTACACATCTTTCAAGTACAGCGTGTCGATGTATACCATCGGAATGTCCAAAGAATTTAAAAAAGACAATATAGCAGTGAATTCGTTATGGCCTAAGAAAGGTAGGTCAATGAACTGATGTATTATTTTCCATTCTGTGCGCTTATTTGCTTATTTCTTTTTCAGTGATATATTCCTCGGGACTGATAGACCATTTTGGAGAAAAAGCTAAGAAATTTGCTCGAAGTTCGGCAATAATGGTCGACGCTGCTTATGCAATTCTAATCAAAGATCCTAAAATTTATACAGGTCACTTGAACTTGGATGAAGAAGTGTTACGCAACGAAAATGTATCAGATATGGGACAATATCGTGAAGATGCTGAAGGTTTGAATTTCAGAAATACAGGTCTTTAAAATATTTAATTACTGATTGAAATAAATATATGATATGTTTTTAGGTTCCGAAGAAACAATATTGCCCGATTTATTCGTTCAAGAAGTCCCGAATTTCGAGTTGATTCAAAAACATTTCGAATAATAAGTTTTCTACTGTTACAAATATTTAGAAATTCAATTCATCTATTCATTCATTCAGTCGGCGTCTCCATTTGTGAGGAGAAAAAACGTTACAATGAATTTATTTTATAGAATAAATCGATGTGAAATATGTACCTATTTTAACATGTAATAATATTCATAAAACAATTGACCCAAGTTGGAACGGTTTGTTGCATTTCTCATCTTCCACCAAATGGAAATTTAACGTATTTGAGGTTGAATAACATGAAGAAATGACGAAATATATGTATTTAAGACGTTGAAATTTGAGAATAATGTTCTATTGAATTGCTGAAATTGCTATCTCCTACGGATACCTGTGAGTTATTCAGCAATCTCGTCATCAATAAAAACCAAAAGCGCAAGTGCCACGCAGGCTTTTTGTTGTTTGCATGACTCATCAAAATTTCAATGAAAGTCATACAGGTTACCTTACATACAAATTAAGCTAAAAAGTAAAACTTGGTGCATTGAGAATTTCAAAAATAATTCAAAACTTTTGATCTTTTCATATTCCGTTTTGAAATAAAAATATTTTTATAATTGAAAAAAGTATTGCGCTATTTTATGATCGCCCTGTACCGCAATCATATGATACCGAAATACCTTTACCTATGCGAACAGGACCAGCAGTAGTAGTGAAGTATCAGCATTCCGCAATCGTAACTAATCATGCGTACTGTATTTTATTTCTTTATCATGTACTAGTCTAATAGTGATGAACGATAAAAATTTATAGCTTCGTTATCAATTTATCGTTGTAATTAATCAAATTGTAGGTCAGTTGATTCTTCACCGCAGATGATCAGTTCTAATATATATGTGATGTAGTTGGCTCGTATCATAAATTATTCTGAATTCTTGATGTCAGCTTTGTTTACGGTTTGTTTGTTACGTAACTTCTTTGAATATTAATAATTTAACGCTTCTTCATCGTGATAGTTCCGTTGGATCGAAGATGTGTTAGTATTACATCGCTTGAGCTAAAGTTATCACCTACTCAACGTTTCGTGATTCTCGCTTTTTGAGGTGTAAAAAATATCTACATATTATGTAATTTGCAGTGTCACAATTTGGTTAACGTTACTAATTAAAAACTCATCAATTACAGAAGAAATGAAAGAAGACATAAAAACTGTATGGAAAAACGCAGATGCTGTGTGTTTCGATGTTGATTCCACCGTTATTCAAAACGAAGCTATTGATGAACTTGCAGCGTTTTGCGGAAAATCTGAAGAAATAAAAGCTTTGTAAGTGAAGTACTAATCGATATATTTCGATTTCTTCGTATTAAATGGAATGAATTTTCAGGACCAAATCAGCCATGTCTGGCCAAGTGGAATTCAGTGAATCTTTGTCCAAAAGATTAAGCATAATATCTCCAACAATTATGCAAATGCGCGACTTTATCAAAATCCATCCCGTTCAACTTACAAAAAATATAAAGTAAGAAGGCACCTTCTTTGGTAATAATTTAATAAGTAAAATAATTATAATCGATTTATGATTATAGAGAATTGATTGATAAACTACAGCACAAGAGTATACCAGTATATTTAGTATCAGGTGGATTTCGTGGTGTAATCGGTCCAATAGCCATTGAGTTAAATGTACCGTTACAAAATATTTACGCGAACAAACTGAAATTTTTTTTCAATGGTAAATGATAACGACGCGATAAATATACCTATTTCAATGTTGAAACCATAATCACAACGATAATTATTCGTTGTCTTATTTCAGGAGATTATGCTGGATTCGATGAAAACGAGCCCACATCAAAAAGCGGCGGAAAAGCTTGCGTTATTGACGAACTCAAGAAGAAGCATGGATA
The DNA here is from genome assembly GCA_003261595.1 of Maconellicoccus hirsutus. Taxonomy (NCBI): domain Eukaryota; kingdom Metazoa; phylum Arthropoda; class Insecta; order Hemiptera; family Pseudococcidae; genus Maconellicoccus; species Maconellicoccus hirsutus. The sequence continues at coordinate 35,379 of QBDW01000894.1, forward strand.
TAATAAGGTGATCATGATCGGCGATGGTATTACCGATGCTGAAGCTTGCCCACCTGCAGATGCATTTATTGGTGAATATTGCGTAATAAATTACGCTCATAAGTGTTTTTTCTGATTTAAATTGTTTAATTTGGATTACGTTTAGGATTTGGTGGTAATGTCATCAGAGAAGAAGTCAAAGCCAGAGCTGACTGGTTTGTCACCGATTTTCAAGAGTTGATTGACGCCTTATGAGCGGTAAGAATTGATAAATTTTTCTTCTGTTTTGAATATTGACAAAAATTAATTTTATGGTATTATTTTCAGTATTCTAGTCCTAAATTTACCATTTATCGAGGGAACATATTTTAAGGATTCATTTTTTTCAAAAAAGAACAATAAGTCTCCGTATTTGAAGCAATTTTTTGTATTTTATAACCGATGGTTGTACTTTTTTTTGCCAATATTTTTCTATTTTATTGACGTATGGGCGATTTGTGATTTCTTTTCAAATCTGTTTTTCCTTTTGTTTTTATTTTAGCTATTTAATGTTTATTTTTCAAAAATAAATACTTTCTCGACGAAAATTTTGGTTTTAAATGTCGCTATTTCTGTATTCGATAGTAATTATTCCATTTGAAAAATTGATAAAACTGTTACGACTTTCATGTATTGGTGAAAATGGTAAATTTTCTGCGCAGAAGTGAAGTCAAGTATGCACTATATACGTAGATTACGTACTTATTACGTAATGAAGAGAAATACTGCATCAGTTGTACATATTTTATACATTTTTTAGCATGAAATTTTTGGTATGTTAAATTTGGAAAAAGCACGAGATTTTTTCACCATCCCGTTTCAATGGAGTAAAAACTTGGAAAAGTAAAAGCCATTGAAACATTAGCTGACTTGTTTTACTTTCAACGGAAAATTCTAAAAAAGAAACTGAATTATTCTCACATCCCCCATGGCGATTTCGAAACATTTATCGCTCAAAGGTAAAAATTTCATAACGTATAGAAGTACGACGGAATTCCATTAAATACGAATCACCACCCTCGTAAATAAAATAAATAATATCTATTCAACCCCCGCAATTTCTCCATTTCCCTTTGAAAATAAAATTCAAGCTCGTTTACCTGGCAACACTGCTTAAGCAGGTATTCGATTTGCAGTAGACCCGCAGCATGCTGCACACGTTAGCCGACATACGATCTGGTGCAATCATGTGTTGAAGTTCTTCGAAAATTTCTGCAAGTTTTCGTTCTTGAATTGTTATTGTGAATATTTAACTGTTTCCAGGTATCGTATAATCGTTTATTTATTTCATAATGCTTGAATTTTTTGCAAACTCGAGTAATCGAGTCACCGAAACACGATGGGTAGGCGTATTTCAACGGTCTTAGCTTGTATAAATATCTTATATTACAGAAAATGTTGAACGGAAATTGAATAATTAATTGCGTATTGTCACAATTTTACGCAAATAACCATTTGGCATCAAAAAGCTTGTTTTTTGTTTTTGCTTTGACGATTCAACTGATAGTGTGTGATGCTGAGCAGAATGCAATTCTTGTGATAGTATTGAGCTTTTAGATTGAATCCATGAGTGATGTTGATGTACTCCAGTACGGATACGAGTAATTATGGTATTTAATTATATCAAATCGATTCTCTGAATCTAACGATTCAATTCATTCCGGCCCAAAATTTCGGAACGTAAGGAATATATTACGAGCCATGTACATAGGTAGACTTTAGTATGAGTTGCTTGCTAATGGAAAACCGACATAAAAGTGGTATTCTTGAATGAATTTCGGCGCAGAAATTCACGAACGATGGTAAAATTGTAAGATAATTTTAAGAAAGTTATTTACCAGATAGTTAATCGATTAGGCAAAGTCATGTTTTGTTCTGGGCACACGCCAAAAGCTAGATTTTCTTATCAGCTGTTGTTACAATTAGTGAAAATTTCATAAAACCGAACAAATTTAATTAGGTAATATAAATTACAAAAGTGTATTTCAAAGGTTTCCACTTGCTAGACGCGCTAGTATTTTAATACGCACATTGCGTGTCTACGGGTGTTTGAAAAAGTACATCTCGATATGATACCTAATATAAACATTAATATTTACTCATTTCCTTCATGTGTGATCTTGATTTTGAAAAATTCCAACCCCCCCCCCCCCCCGAAAATTTACAAAGAAAAGGACACCGGTCAACTGGGCGTGGTTTGAACAGTAACAGTTCCATGAATTCCAGCAAATCGATTTTGTCGGGCACATGGCATAGGATGCGAAAATTTCAACGCTGTTAGTCTGGTAATTCGCCAAGTTACGTTGGTACTCCTGCGTGTATTGATCGAGTTTTGAAATTTTCCAAAAAAATTAAACCTCTGAAATCTGATTAAATTAATATTGGAATACGTCGCGAGTAATCTTTGCGTAGGTAGGTGGAAACGGTTTACATTTTCGTATAATCGGGTGTATAGATAAATATCGTTCAAATATTTACGAATACCGAATTGATTTTTCTATACTTAAACGGTTCCATATGCGCCACGAGGTAATTGCCTTTATACGGAAAAGTGTAAGGTACGCTTTTCAAATAAACGATGACGAAATTGCGAAAGGTGAGGAAGTGGCGTGGTGCCAGTGCCAATATACGAGTATGCCTAGACCACCTGCACCCTGCAGCTGTACAAGTATAGGCATTTCACTCGATGACGCATTTTCGGCATTTATTATTACTTTTCGTAATTGTCCGTTTTATTGGGAACATTACGCCTGATATACGTACGATTCGTTCGGTTATTTCGTCCGTAATAGGATAAACATGTAGTCGAAATTTACATTTTGTCGATGAATTGATAAAACGCTAATAATTATTTTGACAAAATTCGTATATTTAATCATGGATAGCCATTAGCCAACGACGAATTTGATTATACGTATGACGACGATGAAATGTAATTAACGAAACGAGCAAAGTTCGACGTGAAAAATGTCAAATACGTACGTAGAATAGTACGTAAAATCAAAACGCATCTTTGGAAATTATTTTCAGTCTCGTGACAAATGTCCGATATGGTTAAGTTGATGGTTTCAGACACGATAATAGTAGTAAGTATTACGAGTACATGTTTACTCTCTGGAGAAAGTAAAAACACGAAATCAGTTTTTTCAAAATGAATATTTCGAGAGAAAAAGTACGCACAAGGTTAAAGGGTACCGGCGCGACATGTCTCCGGGGAATGTCTACGATGGAAAATTCCTTCATTTTGCGATGTTTTTGCCAGCTTTGTCCATATTTTTCAACCACTTCTAAGCGTGTTTTTTACTCGTAATTAAGCTTTCGAAGACGCGCTTAAATGAATTTTTTATGCAGGTTGCGAAAAACGAAAATCGTTAAGGGTTAATTAGTGGATCTTCTATTTCAAGAAAATACTCGTATTTGCGTTTTTCTCCCTACTGGATTTTTGTTTTTGATTTTTCCCACGAATTTTATGCGTAAATGGACTCATCTATTCTTTTTAGTATTTTTTGTCAAAGTACGAGTAGAAAACTTCTTGTTGCATTGTTGCAAAATATCGTGTAATACGTATACGTACTACGTAGGCCTACTTGATTTACTCGTACAAAAATAAACGCCGTTTTATCATTACGATGCTATCACAGTAGATCGTGATAATTGATTCAAACGAAGCCGAGTCCATACAAAAGTCGTACTATTTATGACATTTTATTATACGAGTAGAATGAAAGATGAGTAAAAGACGACGTTAACGACCTTTCGATTAATTCGAATTAAATTATGAAATTAATTAAAAATTTCCAAACGAGGGCTTCCTTATTGTTCGTATTTTCAGTTTTATTTTCAAGCAGTATTAAGATAAGTACGTACAATCGCACAACGGTGGAGAGATAATTACGGCGCAAAATTTAAATACCTACATACATTTTAAATTCACTTTGCCTATCAAGCTTCTCCCCACGTCTCGCTTCTGCACAGCATCACACAAATATCACAACTCGAATATATTAATAGCCAACTTCACAAATGAAAGCTGAGGAGAAAGAGTGAAAGACTCGTATATGTGTATGTTTCAAAGATACGAACTACTCGTAGTTCATACCAAGAAACAAAAAATAACGAAACTTGTATTCCGCAGACTCGATTAATTTGAGGAAAATGCGCGAGAAAAATTTCAACTTGATCGAAGAAGGGAAAGATGACCCTGAGCTGGCTACACTCTCAGCATCCGGTACATCGGTAAAGATACGGCGTAAATCATCATCTTTCTCGAGCAGCAAACCAGACACGAGGGAGATTTGGGGAAACAAATTGGATTTTTTGTTTTCCTGCATCAGCGTGTCCGTCGGTCTCGGAAACGTTTGGAGATTCCCGTATTTATGCTACAAGAACGGAGGAGGTAATTCCTTTGAAGTTTTAATTAACGGTTGCGGGGGCTGCGTGAGTTCGATTTTACGTTAAAATGTCAACATACCATCGCCCTCTCGTAATTTTTTTTAGGTCGAGTAACTCGTGAGTCGTGACGTCTGCGAAATGCATGAGTGGGTTTTTACGAGTAAATAGATTTTTTTTTTTTTTTCGTCGT
>QBDW01000895.1:0-31343 GCA_003261595.1 Maconellicoccus hirsutus
AACATGTCAAAATCGAAACATCGAAATCAAACACTTAATTTAGTGATATCAAAACGCCAAAATCGATACATAAAAATTAATCGATATTTTCACTTTGATATTCCAATTCTGATTTTTTGACTTTGAAACGTTAACGATGATTTGATTTTAATATTTTAATTTCAACTTGTCAATATTTCGATTACGATGATTCGATTTTATTATGTATCTGGATTTCGATGTATCGACTTATTTTGAATCAATAGATCGATATTTTCACTTCGATATTTCGATTTTTGATATCTTGATTTTTATCAAAATTTAACACGTCAAAATCGAAACATCGAAATCAAGCCGTCAATTTAGTGATATCGAAACGCCAAAATCGATACATAAAAATTAATCGATATTTTCACTTTGATATTCCAATTCTGATTTTTTGACTTTGAAACGTTAATGTTGATTTGATTTTAATATTTTAATTTCAACTTGTCAATACTTCGATTTCATGACATACATTTAGATCTCGATGCATCAGGCGCGGATCCAGGGGAGGGGATATGGGGATATATCCCCTCCAACTCCCCAAAAAAAGTGAAAAATAAGGAAATAAAGAAAAAAATACACCAATTGTAAAACAAAATATTCTGTTCACGCAAACAAAAAAATAATTTTCTCTCAGTTCATGTTACATGGGGTTTCTTTCGCGTTAGCAGTATATCGTTCGAAATTCATTCGTGAAAAAAATATCTACCTATCTCCATCCATAATTCCATACCCCCCCCCCCCAATTCAATTCTAGATCCGCTACTGATGTATTGACTTCTTTGGAATCAATAAATCGATATTTTTACTTCGATATTTCAAGAGCGAAATTCAAAAAGTAAATTTTTTTTCGAGATACGCGTTTATTTTTCCACTTTTTAAAATTATTATTACAAATTGTATATTGATAAAAGCCAATTTGGGTTTAATTTTCGACAATACTAATTACACCGGTGGACGATGTTTGAATAGCGGACCCGTGATATCAACCGCATTTCCACGCTTCATTAACCATACATGTGACTTTACCTAAGGCTAATTTTTCATTGGGTAATTTTTCAACTGTTTGAAAAATGTATTCTCATTTATGTGTTTGAAAAATATTCCCCAAACTATTTCTTTTTTTTCATAAATAGAATAAAAATTCCCGAAATGGTAAAAATTTGTTCACGAGGGTAATTCCAAGCCTACGTTGAATGTTTTTGAAACCACCAAAGTCGTAACTGTATTTTATTATCTTATAATCTTTGTCATCTAATTTTTTTTTAAATAAAATATTTCATTTTACGATTTCAACTAATCCTAAATGGATTTTTTCACAAAAACATTAACATATTGTGGCGAAAAAATAACACTTTAGCGTGTTTTCTCTGCTCTTTTTGACCTACAATTTGAATTTTCCGATTTTCCTGTAATTTTAAAACGCGTGATAATTATCATTTATAACCGTTTTAAAAATAACGTACGAAAAAGCTCGATGTGTTAAAATGGGTTTTATAATTGTGCACTCCGTTTATGGTCATTTGGTAATTTCTATTTCTTCAGTTATGCGAAATGGGAAAATATTTGAACGAAATTTAAATGTATTAAATTCCGAGTTCGGTTTGAACTATTCCTCCCTCACACAAAGTGATAAAATTACCTCTACACAGGCAACTTTTAGCTTACCTTGTACATCTGGATTCAAATCGAGTTCCAAATAAGTCAATTTACCTATTTCAGCCACGTGTAAGTTCTTTCACGAATTCCGCAAGTGTTCTATCATTTTCTTCCATCATTCTGATTAGTTCGACCTTGTTCTCTAATTTTTCAGTTATGCGGAATGGAAAAATTCGCGCATTAAAATTACCTTTATTGTTTTTTAATCGACATTCGTCCGATTGATAAGTTCGTAATGGTTTGTTTATTTAAGATGAATTTTTCAACTGAGCTTTGAGGCGGCTTTGGTTGTGTTTTTGGGTTAATCGAAATAAAGGCTGTCTCAAAAGTAAGTTTCTCTATTTTTTTTCTCGAAAACTATTCGACCGAGGTTGACCAAAATTTGAGGGATTTTAATTTTTGAGTTTTTGGACCCACTGTAATTTTTTCAAAGAGTTTAGAGTGAACTGGAAACAAGTAACCCCTTTGAAAAAATTACAGTGGGTCCAAAAACTCGAAAATTAAAATCCCTCAAATTTTGATCAACTTAGGTCAAATAGTTTTCGAGAAAAAAAAATAGGGAAACTTACTTTCGAGACGGCCCTATAAAGAACATTAATTTAACGGATTTTAGCTCCTTTTTACGTTATTATCGTATTTTTCCTAAGATGGTGTTTTATGTAGACTTCCGAAAAGGCGGAAACGAGAATGGATATCGAAAGGATGACACAAAAACAAGCGTACAAATGAAATAAAAAGCGAGACAAGAAACAGGAAGTGATTTGAAGTTTCAGAAGTAGTGATAAATTGTGAATTTTTTAAGATAGCGGAGTCATAGAAGATGAAGTGGTGTTTGAGAATACGAAATGGGAAAATGTTCAAGCAATAAGAAAGGCCGCTCGTTGGACTGATTTTTAGCCAGATGTAAAATAAAAGACGGATTAGAATGGTTTCTCGATTGATGAAAGTATATCTGAGTGAAGGGATTAATAAGATTCAAAATTATATTGATTTAGAGTACACATAAGCCACGAGGAAGAATTTAAGAATTGAGATGATTTGCAAAAAAAAACATGTCCTGTCAAATGGGCAGGGAGGTGCAGTTCCCTTCTATGCGGACTCCCCGACTAACAAGGTCTCTTCTGCATTCAAAAAGAGCTACAAATTCAGATTGCAGACGACAACGTTACTAATTTCTGTTTTCTCGACATGAATTGAACTAGTTTATCAAGCATACAAATTACATAACCAGTAGTACTTCACTATCTTCTATGTTACATCCCCTTAAAAAGTTACAAAAACTACCCAGAGCATTTTTTTTGGAACTAACTTCACACACCAAGTTCAATTCTTTAGCACATATTAAATATATAATTTCAACACACGTATTAACACTTTCAATACAGCGGCACGTTTCAATCAAGCTCAGCATTGGATTGTCACTCGTTTATTGGCTCGTTTAATAATCAATGCAGACGAGAAATTTCGTTCGTTTATCAAAATACTCGCGTATATCGAAATCGTATCAATTTTTAATTCGATCGAATGTTTCCACATTCTCGCCACGGACGAGCTTTCAAATCAAAAGCTCTTTTTTGCTAAATACGATTACCAACAAATTCAATCGAACTTTTCAACCTGTTGCACGCACGTATAGAACGAACCTCCTTGAAAATGTATATTGCGTAAATTAAACGAAGCTTCTTTATTAGTTTTTCATCAAAAGGAAACTCCGGCGAAAAGTATATTTCATAAAAATAGCGAAATTTCTCCGAGAAATTCTTTTCTTCGTAGTCTGTCAAAATTGAAAATCAAACTAGGCTGAAAAGTTGGCAACGATTTTTATATACGCGGACTTCTTAATACGTTCCAGCATCTTGTAGCTACGTGGACGCTATACATATACATGTAATCGTAAAATTTCCCATTTTACGTCACCAATTGGACAACGTCAAACATCACATTTTGCTTCGTAATCCCAATATTTTCAACTTTAATGAAAGACATCGTAAAGGAGGCAACTCGTTGTTAATGGTCGAGAAAACCTAATCATTTTAGTATTTGTCATTTCTCCTCGTGAAAAACCCTTTGTCCATCTAAATGATTTTGTATTTAGGTAATTTACTCTGCGGCTGGATCTTTTGAGAAAAGTTCACTGCATTTAGAAAGTTTTACACAATAAGCCGATCGTATATTCTACGTTGGAAATTACCCGGCAAAAGTTTATTTTCTTTTTTACTTTAAACCAATTGTCTTTAGATTTATGTATTTGGAAAATTATACACGTTGATTGTTTAAGGAAGCAATCGCACGTCTCATTATTTCTTACGCTTCATCGAGTTTCGAACTCAATTTAATGTAATGTTATAGCCAGCTTAAGAGCCCTTACTAAGAAATTTCAACCAAAAAAAAAAGAATTATCCTTCGATTTGGCCCATAAAATGACGTTTAAATGTGGTACACAAAATAATTTTCTGGGCAGTTTTTTTTGTGCTGCGACAAATTATCAACGTCGGTGTTCGGCTTTTTTGAGAGGAAGGAATTTCTATTTTTTTTTTTCATTCCATAACGATATTCAAATGAAAAAAAAATTGAGCGAAGCGAGGACGAAAATTTTTCATACATTTATCACAAAAAAGTAAAGTTTTTATCATTTTTGAGGTAATTTTTAATTAATTACTAAAAATGGGGAAAATTGTAGAATTTTTTCAGCCAAAGAAAATCCTCATGTCAACCATAGGAATGCCCTGGTTGCCCCGGGCTAGTTAAGGGCTTGATGAAATATTCGCTTTGAAAATAGGTAAAACTACAATTTTAAAAATTTTATTAGAATGTTGAAAAATGGAAGAGGCGCAGAAGCAGAACGTATATAAACATCTACTAATATACTCGCCGAGTAAAAGATAATCCTTTTATCTCATTTCAAAGAACTTTATCCGCTTCATTAACTGGAAATGAAACTTTAAAAATCTGCCTCTGTTGTATCCCAAACGATTTGCTTTCTCTGTTGCGTTTGTTTTACGTGTTCTTCCAACATGAAAGTGTAAATTGCGAGGAAGCTTTTATGCTGACATTAAAACGACCATATCGAGTTATTTTATGGTTTCGTTTGAAGATCACGATACGTTAAATGGTCGAATTTGGTGTAACGTGTTCGGCGTTGATTAGAATGTTTGTCGATTGGAAAAATCGACGGGGTTTTAATTTCATTTCGATGATTGGTTTTTGATTTTTATTAAAATATTTTCATCGACGAAAATTTGCGAATTTTTTTCAAATTAATTGCGAATAAATTTTACCAAATGAATTTCAAAAATCAAGTACCATTATTTCTTTCACCTTTTTTAGTATTCGCAAAAAATAAACGGGCTGGAGGATCTGAAATAATTGGAGAAGATATAACTCTATCCCAAACATATCTTCTTATTGCATGAAATAATAATTAAAAAAAATTTTTTTTTTTTAATTTTCGCCATGCACAGCAACTGAGGCTTGAGGCGGATTTTGGAGGTTTAAAAATGTTGAAATATGAATTAAATTTTTTGAAGAATTTTTACAACTTGATTACTATTTTTGGAATATTTTTCATTTTTTTTTTCGATCCGTTCATCAAGATGGAATTTTGAAAATTGCCCATTTTGCTCAAGCTCAAGTCTTCTGTATAGGTATAAAAGTAGTGCACATACACTCGTGCGAGAATACAAAAAAAAATCTTTTTGAAGCATTTACCCCTCTCTCCTCTTGCAAATAAAATTAATACAATTGCTTCATTTATCTTTTTCGCTTCTATTTTAAACTATTACCTAAAGATTCTTAGTAAAAAAAAAAACTATGACCCAGTTCAGCATTACAGCTCATATAAAAAAAAAGAAAATATATTCGGAATTGTGTAAATTAGTATCGATTATGAGATTCATTTTTATTTTCACATTTTTAAACAGGCATAGTTCAGTTCTACCAAGTCGAGAATAAATTATCAGAGCTCGTTAAGAAAAAAAAAACCCAAAATACCCTCAACTTTAAATTACGTTCATTTCATCCGAAAACGAGCGTCATAAAGGCGAAATAAAAACGCAAAAAAAAACGAACGAAAATGAATGCGTAAAAAGAAACCCGTCACAATTGCCAAAACACATTTAAATTTCGTTCAAATTGTAATTTTTATTGAAAAAAAAAGCTAAAAAAATAAATATGATAAATGGAACGAAGAAAAAGTTACGTAATGAAAATAAACGTTAAGTAAGCTAACCCGGAACACGGTGAAAGGAAAAGACACGTATTTATTTATTTCGAGTAAAAATATTCGTCAGTTTTTCGACATCTTTAGTCGAATCTCATAATGTTGGTAAATTTCACGGCGGAAAAGTAGGCAAGATTTTTTTCGTCGTACACGACTACACGCGTAAGAAAAGTCATCTTGTATTAATATGAAAATCTTTGCAAACTTAGACGCGAACGTATTCCGAACATATTCTCATTTCGGGAAACCGGTGAGGTTAAATATTTATTCAAAAATATCAACTTAAGTAAACAAAAAATACACGGCGAGGATATGCGACGGAATTATACAAAAAACTCGCTGAATTCAACAATTTCTTTCTACAGACTATAAACCTCAAATAAAGAAGCCCAGATTACCTGAGTTGTACAACACGCAAGATTTACTCATTAATAGCAACTAAAAGTTTTTGTAGACGAGTGGAAAATGTATTCGATGTTTTTGCCAATAGTTGCTAAAATTCGGTAATTTTTTCTCTCAGCGTGGCCATTCGTTCACCGAGTTTTATACTTAAATTTCGGAAAGCGAAAAACGAGCAGGAAAAAGCATGAAAATGGACTTCATTGTAACACATGATAGAATTCCGTCGATGATGTATGATGCTTTTTGGACAACGCATTATCGAGGATTCGTCTATTATGCGAGTACCTCAACTACGTCGAAAATTCCATCGTTTAATTCGCCGCATCTTATGCATATGTGTTTAAGATTTCACGCGTTTGTGTAATTTTGATGTAAAAACTTGCCCCTGCTTCGTCGTCAGACGAGAATAAACTTAAATGACGAGACAAATTACGTGTATGTGGATTTAAATAATGAAAATACATCTGTTCGGTCGTATAAACAAGCGACATTTGAAATATGTATCAAAGTAGGAAATCTTTCCGCCGCAATACGACCACGAAACTTTCCATTTATACCAACGTGAATAAATTTTTTACATTTTTAAGCCCTCGCGACGATACTCGTGGCTTGGAATTATAGGCATTTTAGATGTATTTCATTTATGCTCGTATACGAATTTATACGTACACCTTGTGGTAACACTTACGGAGAAAAATACATATCCGAACTCCAAGTAGCTCGGAAAAAATATTCATTAAAGGAACGTAACACAGAACACGTGTAATGTCATTAAAAAGCACTAGACCAGCACTTAGAATTCATTACGTTCGTTTTCCGACGGTAACGACCGTAATAATGGGTGTATTTATTTTGGACAAATAATGACAACCAGTTGACATTTAATGGCTAAGTTTCGCGTGTGCTTTTACCCTTTTACCAATTCATTTTCGAATCTAATGACTAATACGAATATCTATACGCAAATTCAGACCCCGAATGAACCGCGTCATCGTAAATGGGAACTTCATTATTAACCTACTTCGATTCGTGCAAATCAAATGGAATATTTTTCGTCGCGTGGATTGAAATTTATTAACAATGGTATCCGCGAGTTTCGTTACATCAGATGAAAACCTGTAGAAAATTTGATGCAAGTAATTGATAATTCATGTATTCTTCTTGTGTTTTTATCATAAAAGAGGGAAATGTATTTTGAAAATTTTAAAAGCCAAAAAAAAAGACATGAGCACATCTTCAAAATAAAATTTCAATATGAAAAGTAATCAAACGCCAGTAATTTTCTTCTTAATTTAGGCAAATTACGATTTTTTTAAGTTGAGAAAAAATACCACAAACCTTTTGTTACACATCTGTTTTACAATTTACGCAATCAGCGTTGCTTCGTTTATTTCAAAATTTAACCACATTTCGACTAAGCCAGATTGCGTGAGAAAAACGGTTGAATTTAATTGAAATGCCCCCGACTGATGCTATACATTTCATCTACCATCTATTAATCTCTTGTCCATCCGTTCCATCACTCCACATCTTTCGCAAATCTCTCGAAACAGATTTAACCCAGCGATGTACCTTTTTGGACCTTTTTCCACGCATTTATACATAACTGCAACGATCTCTTTGTTTCGTGAATCACCTTGGGCTTTTGACTTGTTTCCCTTGAGCTTTTAAAAATGCTTATACTGATTTTTGTGGTCTTTTTTGATTGTTTAATCAATGTGTATGTTTGAAGTGTACTTTTGAAGAATTGTGTTTATTTTTTAATTTTTTTTAACCCTTGCAATTTCAGAAAAAATCTACGAATTTTGGAATTTTGAATTTCCAACTCCACCCAGAGTTGGTTTTTTGTCGATACCTGACCAGTGGTTGATCATATAGAAATTCTGAAAGCACATATTCGATAGAAAATTTAATTTCCTACAAATTAAGTTATTATATATTTTTTCGTAGCACGCTTCGTTTTCGAGTTATCGAGCAAAAACTTATAAAAAACGCTATTGAGCGATTCCAACTACGCGAGACGCGAGTTGGCACGTAACTTACGCGGTAGTGACTAAGCGTCGCGCTTTATTGGAATCGCATGCAACTGTTGTCATTAAGTTTTTGCTCGATAACTCGAAAACGAAGCGTGCTACGAAAAAATATATAATAACTTAATTTGTAGGAAATTGAATTTTCTACCAAATATGTCCTTTCAGCATTTCGATAGGATCAACCATTGGCCAGGTATTGGCAAAAAACCAACTCTGGGTGGAGCTAGAAATTCAAAATTCAAAAATACGTGAAAAATCGAATAATGAAATTCAACAGCTAAAAACTTGGTTTTGAGGTTGCTCTTAAGTAAACTTCGATCTTGGCAAGTTTCACGGAATTCTGAGAATGTGACCTCGGAAGGTTCCCTCGTTAGGTAAATTTCATCGACAAAAATGATGAAATATTTGTATGCAAATCATGTATCACAACAGTTCTCTCTATTTGATTTGAAAATACCAAACATCTTCGGGGTATTTGACAACACAATCAGTTAATTTTCGTAAAACGGCGAAAGGAAATTTCCAAAATTTATGGGGTCAAAAATTACATCAAGGTACACGTGCGGTATGCTCAAAACATCACTACAGAGATTAAGCTACATCCTTTCAGCTTATAATTTGTTTCCTATTGCGGTTAAACCGAATCCCGGAATTAGGCCAGTTCTTTGGAATTGCTAAGCGAGTTTATTTCGCGTATTTCGGACATTCGTATCACGACGGTTAATTTCTTGGCGAAATTTTCAACTGAAGCTGATTTGTGTTCCAATTATTACGACCGTTTCTTACGACGCGACGTAGATTTGCAGCGTTTGCGGAACGTATATGGTTTTACGCATCGCGGAGAAAAGTACGTATACAAAATCACAGGGAGCTCGTTAATTTCGCAGGTACGAAATACCATCAGCGTTTGATATGAAATGCTTTCAAGTTAAGAAAACGCCATCCAAAACCTTTCCACGCTATTGAAACTAAAGCGAAATTGATTAATATGTAAGCTAAAAGCAGCGAATTGTTTACAGACCTTTGCACTCAATTTGCAAATTCGCGCCATTGTTTATACGTCTGTATACGTACATACGAACGATCTAGTAATTCCTTTAAACCTTATTATACTACAGAATACAAAAATATTCGATACTAGTTTGGTAAAACCTCGACGGTATCATTCGTGATAAAATAATTTCACGTAAATGTTAAAAAGAATATCTCGCCGGTGACGCAGGTGTGCTTCGAAGGAGTAAAAAATTGAAGTCTTTTTCGTAGATTACCTCGTGATATTTGCAATTGCTTTATACACTCGAAATATTCGCAATGTCGTGATCGAATTTAGCCTCAATTCGCTCCAAATCTCGAAACTTTAAATTAGAATGCTAAAACGGAAACGATAAAAAAATCCTCAAATGGTAGTGAACTGGTAACAATACGGCCGAATTTCCCCTCTGATAAGAGCTCAAAAATGGCAACGAGTACGTCTCAATAGATATATGTATTTATGCAAAAATTTTCCATATGAACGAATTGGGGGAAAATATGAAAATAAAGGCAGCTTGAAGAAAAAAAACACATAAGAATTACGTGGAAGACGAAATATTCCGATGCATTTTACATCTGTGTACTTTTTCAGAAACAGAATGTATTAATAAAATGTTTCGAGGGGCATACTTCGGTATTTTTTTTTTCGAGTTCATGCAAAGGGAGTAAACACTTTCAAATTCAAATTGCGAAAACAAATATTGGGAATTATGGTCTTGTGATCTCATCTAATCATCGAACCATTTTGTCGGGAAAAGTTTTCAAATGTCCATTTAGAAAAAAAAATTTTATTCATGCTACTAGGGTCTCTTAATATTCTCAAATTTAAGTTGATCAATTTTTTTTTTGAAATATTAGGATTGAAACCCCAAACAACCACATCGAAACATGAAGTACAAAAATTCAAGTCACTTATTAAAATTAAATATCAAAATCAGCGTGAAAGTCGATAATAAAATATCAATGACTCCAATACTCGTATATCGAAGTCGAAGTGTCGAATTGAAATACCAATCATGAAATGCATATTAAAATCAAAACGTCGAAATATCGAAATCAACAATGTAAATTGAAATCGAAGCTTCAACATCGAAGAGTCAAAATCGAAATATCGAAATCGAATAATTGAAATTGAAATATCAACATCGAAGGGTCAAAATCGAAATCGAATAATTGAAATTGAAATATCAACATCGAAGAGTCAAAATCGAAATATCGAAATCGAATAATTGAAATTAAAATGTCAGAATCAAAATATCGAAATTGAATAATTGAAATTGAAATATCAACATCGAAGAGTCAAAATCGAAATATCGAAATCGAATAATTGAAATTAAAATGTCAGAATCAAAATATCGAAATTGAATAATTGAAATTGAAATATCAACATCGAAGAATCAAAATTGAAATGTTGAAATCGAATAATTGAAATTGAAATGTCGACATCGAAGAGTCAAAATCAAAATATCGAAATCGAATAATTGAAATTAAAATGTCAGAATCAAAATATCAAAATCGAATAATTGAAATTGAAATATCAACATCGAAGAGTCAAAATCGAAATATCGAAATCGAATAATTGAAATTGAAATGTCAACATCGAAGAATCAAAATCGAAATGTTGAAATCGAATAATTGAAATTGAAATGTCGACATCGAAGAGTCAAAATCGAAATATCGAAATCGAATAATTGAAATTGAAATATCAACATCGAAGGGTCAAAATCAAAATATCAAAATCGAATAATTGAAATTGAAATATCAACATCGAAGAGTCAAAATCGAAATATCGAAATCGAATAATTGAAATTAAAATTTCAGAATCAAAATATCGAAATTGAATAATTGAAATTGAAATATCAACATCGAAGAATCAAAATCGAAATGTTGAAATCGAATAATTGAAATTGAAAATGTCGACATCGAAGAGTCAAAATCAAAATATCAAAATCGAATAATTGAAATTGAGATTTAGACATCAAAGAGTCAAAATCGGAATATCAAAATCGAATAATTGAAATTGAAATATCAACATCGAAAAATCCAAATCAAAATACCGAATACCAAAGTTAAAATCGAAACATCGATATCGAAATATTCAAATAAAAACATCACCATCACGAGATCAAAATACATATCAAAACTTAAACATCGAAATGAATGAAAATTGAGATCTCAAAACCGAAATAACTGAAACAAAAGCTTCTCAAGAGTAATTGGATTTTGAAAAAATTTAAACGAACAATAGATAACATTCATCGACGAAATTTTCCATTTTTCTAAATTTTTGATCAATTCAATTTATCTTGGAAATTTTACACGACGACACATGGAGAACTGATACAACTGATACAAGATGTACCAAAAATACTAAAGCCCAATGGTCACCATCTGTGCATACAAATTTCAAAAAAATCCTCTCAGATCTTCACCGTAGTCCACCTTTGAAACGAAAATTCACTCAGAGCAACTAAACATTTACCCGATTAAAGGTAAAAACCGCAAATTAAATTCAAGTCGAATATTTAAAATACGAGGAAATACGTCCCAACAAATTATCCCTTTAATTTACCCCCGGCTTGTTTTTTTCTGCGTAAAATCCGCAAGACGTCTGTTTAAAAACACGGCGAGTACACCGGTAATAACGAGGTACTTTGAGCGTTAAATAAGCTAAACGAAGGACCATTACGTCACGCGAAGATGGTACAGTGTCCTTTCGCCAGCCGACTCTACCTTTAACCATCTGTTACAATCTGAAACGTACAAGTTGCCATTTATCACGAAGACATATTTTCTTTTCTCTCTATCGCATATTTTCCCGGTCGCTGGTATCTCGGCGGGTGTATTTTTACGTGGCCCGTTTTATAAATTTCATCGTATTTGTACCTGCGTGTGTACTATGTACACCGTATGCTTGGTCCGTGTAAACACTAAACAGTCGAACGAAAGCCCGACGTTTGCGAGCTTTAAGTAGCGTTGAAATATAGCTTCGTGATCGAATCGGATACGTTGAAAGTTTTTCTCGTTATTTTCAATCAGCGGTTGGTCGTTGGCGATATGTATCAATCACGACAAGCAATTTTTAATACGAAATTATCTCGCTTCCATAAATACACCATTGCTCTCTTCCATTTACCAATCGTACTCGATGTCCGTTTCCATAAATCCGATTTAATGGTTTGTTTAAATTTTATATTAAATCAAAATACCACCATATTTTCATTCCGTCGACGAATTTCATATACCAATTTCATGATCCGTTTTCCTTACACAACTTGTTGATCCAAGTGAAAGAAAAATTCACCTAAGCTTTTTTTCAACATCATGCAATCTTGCTATTCGACGATATACTCGAACAAACTATTAGTATTTCCTCACATTTCGTATTCCTCTAGCAACGGCCAGAATAGTTGAAAATTTCAAACTCGGTCTTCCTCGAGGGGAATAATCTTCGACAACTGAATTCCATCATCGAATCGTAACTTGTACCATACTTCACTTCGTCTTGACACTTGTACGTACATCTGCTCGGTCATTTACAACAGATTTCTGACCTTTTCGTCGACTTAATTAGGCAACGTAAAGGTAATAATTTTCATTATTTTTTAAAACACACCATCTTTAGAGAAAAAAATACCCGCAAACTGGCCAAAAAGAATTTCACCGTGTAATTTTCTTAGCTCTAGGTACCCTTTCCTAACCCGGTTACGCTTCGTAAAACAAAATTAATTACCCGCTGTATAAGATTTATTCGACGGTATGATACATTATTGCGGTCCGTCGTTGATGTCTTTCTAAGAGCTTTTTATAATGTTTCGTCATTTTAATAAATCATAAGTCGTTTCCTTTTTTCACCCTTTATTCGTGAAAAATTGAACGGAATTAAAATGATCTAGTTAAATTTTCAACGTTTATGGAAAGTTTAAAGTGAATTATTGATAGCTAAGTTACCATTATACCGAGAAAATTTTATTGTTTTTGAATTACCGCCCAACAAAATAAATTAAACGTCTACTTTATCGTTCAAATGACCAATAAACGACGGAAAACCCCCATAAAGAGGTAGAGTTGATATTTTCCTGAGGTAGTTGAATTGAAAGAACTTGTGCTTTTAATAGGGAATCGTGCACGAGGATGGGGGCTGAAGCAGGGGGATAAAAGAGTTATAATAAGGAAAAGGATTCCGTGTTTTAGGTGAATTTGAAATATTTTCAAAATTTTTCCAAAATGATATCAAAACAAATTAAAGTTATTTATCGAAATTAAATACAAAATCAGCACTAAAATCGATAATAAAATATCAATGACATCAAAATATCGAATTAAAATACTGATCATGAAATGCTGACATCGAAACATCGAAATATCGAAATCAAATAATTAAAATCGAAGTATCAGCATCGAAGAGTAAAATTAAAATATCGAAATCACATAATCAGAATCGAACAATCAAGATCGAAGAGTCAAAATCGAATAAATCCGCATGTAAATTTCAAAACAAAAAATGTAGGGGACAAATTTTTTAGTAAAACTCTTTATTGATTCCAACGATTTTTAAAATTATTTTTTATAAAACGTAATTTAATTTTTATTTGAGAAAAAAAAATTGACTTCGTGTTTTCGATGAAATTTTCTATCGAAAAACCAGTTTTTTAGGAATTAATAATAAAATAACTACTAAAAATTGAGAAAAAATTGAACAAAAATAATTTTTTTCTTGTAAAAAAAATGCGTAAAAAACTAATTAATGAAAAAAAAATATTTTGACAAATTTGTAACTTTGAAAAATTTACAATTTTGAATTTTCATTAAAAAATATGTTATACTGAAATTTTTAGCTTAAGAATTAATATTGTATTTTTACCTTAAGGAGTCCAATGTTACACTCCGGAGTCTCTAGCCCTCACTAATTGTACACAGCTCTTTATAAAAAAAAACGTAATTTGAGAAGAGGGCAGGGAAGAAGAGAGGAGCCACGGGGAGACACACATTAATCAACCCTTCACTCAATAAAGGATTATTTGATCTCGTGATTTTTTAAATTCCTCAGAAATCGGATCATTGATACGAAATTTGAAAAAAAATTCACAAAGACTAACAATTCTGCACAATGAAATACCAAAAGAAAAAAATTTTAGTTATAAAAGTGGTAAATGAGGTGGAAAATTTTCAGTACTTCAAAAAGCTGTTCCCTCAATGAACCTATTTTCTCGTAATTTCTACTAAATATATAAAACCTTTTTTTTTTCAATTCCGCGATAATATTTCACGAAGCAGCCGGTAAAATCGGCGATTTTAAATTGAAAAAAATAAAATCTCAAATATTCTCCTTTAATTTCCCGAAGTTAAAAAAAATAATTTATCTAAGGATGAAAAAAAATCCAACGGGTAAAATCGAGATGAAAATTTAATGACGAATCGGAATCCGGTTAAAAGTTCGAATACAAATACCATTAATTTAACGTTTCGTAGTAAAATTATTCGGGAAAGCAATTTATTCGGTGATTGTCGAAGAAAATGATATATCGTTAAGTAAATTTAATCTGTGAGAAAAAAGTAACAAAGAAAATTCTACAATCGATTATTTCTCCATGTGATTTGATAGAATGGCATTAATGGGCTTTGCGTGTTTTCTGCGTGGCCCTTCTTAAAGGTAAAGATTAGCGAAGTCGAACTTGACGAGATACCGAGCCAGTGGAAATATCCTAAAGCGAGGGATAAATTATCGATAAAATCAAAGGTGTGTATCATTTTTTAGGTAGAAAAAATCACACGTTTAAGATAACGTTTTTAAAGAACACGTCAAGCTGCGATCATTTATCGCCTTTTAAAAAGCTCAATCTAATTATCGATGCGAGAAAACGTCACCGCTAATTGTGGCAACTGAAAAAGGGATATAATTAATGAGACCACAACGTGTTAATTACAATTTCGATGGTTGAAAAAAAATTTGATAAATGAATTACCATTTAATAGGTTTAAATTAACCGAGTATATGGTTCGGTCGATGATCGTTCCACCAGTGAAATTCTCCGCTGCTTTTTATACTTTTACGAACTCCGAGTTAGGGAGCTTTTTTTTCTAAGTGGCACTAGATCTTGAAGATGATATCGTGAGATAAGGTTACTTGGTATCGTTGTGTAAGATGAGAGGAGAATATACGGGGGCGAAAACACATCTAGAGGAAAAAAAAATAACGCCGGGCTATGTATGTAGCTATGTACATAGTAAAGTTGAAAAGTTTTTGCTCGACTTTTATAAAATTCCCACTGCAGTCGTCAATTCGATACTTTTCGATTACCGAAGGCGCACAACTGTATCTTTAAAGCTCAAAATACACCGATAAAACGTCTCCAGATAGTACAAGACAATGCTAATTCCCTCGAGTGTTTCGCCTTGTACGCTTCACCGTGGCAGATCGCATTCCGGGCAACGCAACGTGCCGAAATTTCGCCCACTACACGTGTCCTATACGCTTCTCTTGGCGTTAATAATCCGAAATATTACCAACAGTAAAAATTTTTATTTAACGGATAAATTTTATTACATCGGCGCGTGCAATTACCGCGAATTTTTAGCACGTCCGAGAGCTTTGGCGAAAATTTACCAAATTCGAGCTCACAGGCTCGCTTTGACGCTTCGTGACACGTGAATTTCACGCGAAAAAATATCAAACCGCGATGCAATTTGTTCCAAAATGCTTCACGCTTCGGTAAACATTTCTTTATTCTTTTCAATTCATCTTTCCCCCACCCCTTACCTCCCTAGGTTAACTCACGTCGTTGGAAAATTAAACGCATTCGAATACCCTTGTTACCTTTTATACCGCAACGAAAAAAAAAAGAGGAACGCGTATTTTTAAATTGTTTTCGAAAATGACAATTTTAACTTTGTAAAGTCGTTTGTAAAACGTTGCTATTTACGCTTTCGAATAAACTTGTTTATTGGTGTTTTCACCAGGCTTGTTTTGAAATTTATCCATTTTTCATGTCGTTCGTCGCCGAAGAGAAGCGACGAAACGAGCTCGCGTTTTCGTATAATTTTTGATAGAGTTGTCGATACGCGTGATAGCGTTTTAGCGCGATATTTCGACGGAGGATTTTTCGCCAACAGATTTGGCGAATTTTATCGTCGTCGTTACTGTCGACGAAACGCCTGACGGCCCAAAAGATTAAGGTTTTATCGGTGCTTTTAATTGGCTCGTTTCGGGGGAATTAGTTTCAAGAGGATTCGTGTTCGGTCAAGGACTCGAAACGAACTTGGGATTTTTGATCAAATCGATCAATAATTTTGGGGAAATTTTTATACGATATTTGAACCATAGAAAGTATGGATTCGATGTGAGTTTTTTCAATTGAATTGAAATTTTTAATAAAATATCCCCAAATCGGATATATACTTCGTTATTTTCGAATTTATCAAAAACAAATCCTAATTCTATTACGATTCCTCGAGCCGAAATTTTTCATACTTTTCCACACATAAAATCCGTTACGAACCACTGCGCTTGATTCGTTCGAAAAATAATCCATTCGTGAATGATTCATTTGACGAATGATTCAATCCTTCAACGGATTGATCATTTTTCAAAAAGAATCCCAATCCCAATAACTCCGTGGAGAGGTATCGACGAAAATACCATTTAAAATGAAGAATGACAAATCGTTTCCTATTTTTCGATTCCAATTGTTTTTTTTTTCGATTCGTACACATACACACGTTCAGCTATCGTGAATTTTTAAGGTACACGGGAAAGGGTAAGAATGAGGTCATCGACAATACTAAAGAGGATTCGTTGCTTTCATCAGTAAAGGGTGTTTCGTCGTGTATTCGTCGTCTATTATCATCCGATGTAACGAATCGAAAACCGAAATTCGAAAGATACAAGGGCCCCATAAAATCTTATCACCTGGTCAAATAGTTGACGAGTCAGCTTGATTTAGCTTTGTCTTGGAAGGCCTATTTTCATCAGCAATACGAGTTCAAATTGAAAGTACAATAAATTAAATTCTAAAAAACTTCCAAAAAAAAGTATTAAAATGATGACAAAAAAGGACGATTTTTGAGCGACATTTCTCTCCGGATTTTGAGCTTTTCTATGATGATTTTTATTTTAAATAAACGTCAAAATTAAATTAATAATAATCTCCAGAAATTCACAAAAAATTTTAGTCAATTTTTTTTAATCCTCAATTTCAAAAATAATCAATTTTGTCCAAGAAATTGCATTGTAATCTTTATCCCAATTTTCAAAAAAAAAATCGAAAATTTGGAAGAAAAATGCTCAAAAAAATTTTTTGAACATATCGCCTTTAATTTCCTATCAAAAATAAAATTTCTTTAAAAAATTCCAAAATTTGAAGAAATACGAAAAAAATATCGATATAAAAAATATGCTTCCCCTTGTTCTTTTCGACTTCTCCATTTACAATTTTCACCTCAAGTCAATTTTCGGTCCAGTGAAAGCTCCTCCGCAAAGAGTAACCTGATGTAGGCTCAACCAGAAGGGGAGGAAGGGGGTTTTCCCTCAGGCCCAGAATTTTTAAAAGCTCACATGCGCTTTAAGCCCTTGTAAAAAATAACGCTCCCTTTGGAAAAAATTACCGCACAAAAAAATGAAAAAGATGACATCGTGAGTATCTCGTTAATGAGACTCTCGCGCTTAGTTTTTAATAAAAATCACGACTAAAGAAAGAAAAACCGAAAAACTAAACTTTGGCATCTGAGCTTGCTCACATCAATCCCCCTCCTTCCCTTCATCTAAAATCCAAAACTGCCTATGTTCTAAGAGATATTTCGAGATCACTTACGACACAATTTTCGAGCAAATATTCTCAAATAATTGATCACTAAAAAAACCGTTCGCGAATGATTCCTTTAATAAAACACCTAACACACGTTAGCTAAAAACTACACCTCGAAACAGAATCAATATAAAAATATTAAGAAAAGAATTCCGGATAGAATAAACAAAAAAGGTCTCGAAAAGCGAAACGAAATAAACGTCACAAAAATTTCTCAAAACATCTATAAAGCCAATGTTACCAACCCTCTTGACATTAAACAAAAAGCATTCGAACTCGCTGAAATTTTGCTTCGGTGAAACCACGCCATCAATTTTTGATTTTTATTACAAAAAATATTTAAAAAGAAACCCGAAACCTGAAAAATGCAACAAGCGAACAATCCTCTATCGTATCCGATTGAAAGTAAAATTCCATTAAGTAACTTTCCTCAGCTTGAATATTTTATAAAATTGCGCAAAAATTAAACCTCGTAGCATATCAAAACACTAAACAGAATCTCGTGGTTTTTCACGAGGTCACCGAACCAAAACTCCCTCGCATTTTTTCCATCGTTAAAAGAAAACTTCATCGAGGAAAACTCCAAAATTTAAAACGTCGTTTATGAAATAAAATAAAAAATAAACAACTACAATATGTTTCGTAAAATACGCAACAAGTAAAAAACATTCCCCAGAAAATAGAAATTTCTAAAAACGATTTCGCTAAAGCTCATTAATATGGTAATGTAATTAAGACACACCGCTTCGTCATATTATTACGATAAAAAGAGCCGAAAAAAAAAGGAAAACTACATAAAAAATTAATATCGCAAAAAATGAGAAAATTTTGGCGAACAGACATTTAATTGAAGAAATATTCGAGAACTCCAATTACTCGAATGAGAACAAAAAAAAAGTTGAAACACGCTTCAAAGCTTAACATTGCGTCAAAAGCTCGCCAAGATATTTCGCCCAGTTATTTTTTCTAAACGAAGGTTTTTCCACTTTTAAAGATGAAAAAATACATATAAAACGTATTCTTTATTCCGCGCTAACTATTCGCTTGATTTTTCATTTCGCTTGAAAATTATACACTTTTATCCGAATTGAAATTATCAACCGAGGTTGAGCTCGTACGTATTCGCAACAAGTGAAGCGAAATTTATTATGAATCAACCGAATGTTTGCTTATAGTCTCGTTAGATAATAGATACGATCCATGGATTTTTTTTCGCCTCGTCCTTCGTATAAATTTACATATTTTTATATTCGCACACGAAATTAACCTCATAAAGTTGTTTTTCTTTTCATCGCCAAATTGAAAGGATTAAAAGCTCCAACGACCGGTATTCATTACATAGTAACTTTTACGACACCGGCGTAACGGCGAATGTTATTTGTAAAACGGTATCCTAACCGCCCTCAACTCCCTCCCCCTTTACTTTTCCAACTCGAACGCGTTCGTGTCATAAATATCCCGCAACTTGATGGCTGTCACCTTATACTATTTCCCTTAATTCTGGTTTACGAATTGACTTCTTAATACGAAACGTGAACTTGATTCATAAAAAATGAGCTCTCTGTAATAATACACATCTTGTATAACCGGCGACATAATTCTCATTTTGTGGATCTCCCGGTAGGCGCGAAAACCCTGAGTCCGATCCCTTCCAAAATATCCCTTTTCCCAAATAAGTTTATTTCTCTCGATGCTAAAGAGATTTACCGGACTCGTGGCACCCATAATTTTGTACTTAAAGGGCGACTTATTGATCCATAGGTTGAATGCACTTTACAGCGAACTTCTAGGAAAATTCTTACCATGAGAAATCAAACAAATTAAGTATGATTTGTGAAATATATCATATTAATATGAAAACTTAATTGATGTAATCAGTGTTCGATTTATTTACTATTGTAGAGTTTCTGTAAAATTGTCAAAAAAAGAGGTAGCTAAACTGCGTCAATCTTTCTTTGATTAGAATTTTCATTTTAGTGGAAAAAATTCATCAAAATTTCAGGAAACACGTCTAGCTACCGATTGCTCCAAAATTTTGAACCCTGAAATACAACTTTCGGCCTTAATTCCTGTTTTGGTCAATTTTAAAGCATCTTTTTTCAAAAAATTTCGCCAATTTTGATCTTACGGTAGTTCACTTCAAGAGCTTTTTTAATTTGGAAATTGAAATTTATTCAATTTATTACGAGAAAAACGATGACAAAGCTTACTTTACGCACCAAAGCTTACTTTCAAAGTTATAAAGCTTCAAAGTTCAAAGTATTGGAAAAATTTGTCCTTCTTCATCTATAACCCGTTTTTCTCGCGAAAAATTGGATAAATTTTAATTATGAAATTAAAAAAAAATCGAGGAGTGAATTACCAAAGTGTCACCTATTCCCTTATTTCCTCAAAAAATTGAAAAAAATTTCAATTGAGGATAAAATTGTTTTTTTCTTACATCGCAATGACAAAAATCTCTAAACATCACCTCAAAAAATCGCCTCGAGCCTCAGCTGCTGTACATGGTGAAAATTTAAAAAAAAAATTGAAATTAATTGAATAATCAAACTAAAACATTTTAGGGGTCCTAAGAATAAATTCAACTCTTCAAAAAAGCTAAAAATTAGTTAAATTTTTCCAACATAGATATTTTGATGATTTCCATAATAAATAATTTTCATAAAAAATTCTGTTTTTTCAATTTTTCTGAAAAAAAAAATAGTTACTATTATTCAAAATGTTCGAAATATTGAGTAATTCTTATGAGAAATTTTCCCCTAGATTTTCTAAAAGTAATTGAAAGTTTATTTCTCGAAAATTTCATAAGATATGAACACAGTGGTCAAGGAAGTTTTAAAATCGGTTAAAATGGCTAAAAAAATTGTATAGGTTTAATATTACTTATTCAAAACTTGAAAAAACTTTTAGAGAAACTTTTCCATAATTTTTTCAACTATCAAACACTTTTTGTTTGCGTTTTAAAAACTATTTAAAACAGATATTTTGTCAATTTTATTAACATTTAATTAATTAATGCGAAATTTTCTGCCGGTTTTTTGTACATCTTCACAACTTTTAATGTCTTATTAATTGATCAATTTTGAAAATATTAATGAAATTTTAGACTTCGTTTAGTGATTTTTTCATGCAATCTTAAGTAAATACTCGTATTTCACCTATTTTCAGAAATTTTTGAAATTTTTGTGATACTCTATTATATTCCTACTTAATCTAGAAAACCTTCGTTGAGCAAGCGATGACGTCATCAATTTAAATCAAAATCTTGGAGAAACTATCTCTCATAAGTTTATTTAGGTTCCATCCCTCCTCCCCCGCTTCCCTTCCATACACTAGAAATCCATTGTGAACAATGACATCATCAATTCAATAGCTCAATAAACATAAGTTTTTATTTTTATGGTAGAGCCCGTCGACTACTGAAATTTCCCTCTACGTAGTAGTGGGAAATTTCAATAGTCGTTCGGGCTTTTGCGTCGATCGCATGAATAATTATTTTTTGGAAAAAATTACTGATTTTTCTGACATGATTGGATTTTGTTACCAAGATTTAATTAAAGCTCGTAAACATGAAAATACCGCCATTTCGCGGTGGGAAATTTCAAAAGTCGTTTGGGCTTTCGCGTCGATTACACGAAATCTTATTTTCTGGAAAATTACCGATTTTTCTCACATAATTTAATTTTTTTAGCAAGATTTATTTAGAGCCCGTGAACATGAAAATGCCGCTATCACGCAGTGGGAAATTTCAATAGTCGATCGGGCTTCTACATCGATTGCATAAGTAATTTTTTTCCTTCTTTTGATTTTTCCCCTGGAAAAAATTGTAACCATCATTAATCGAACTCGATTTGCATGTAAAAATTTTCAAATTTAATTAAGGAATTATTTTTTTACATTAATAAAACTCGGAAAGAGGGGTAAATGTTTTACATTTTTATAAAATACACCATTGTCTACTTTTTCTAAACATTTTGTTTTCTAAACAATTTAATTTAAAAATTTTTTCTGTTCTTCTATTTTAAAATTCATCAAAAATTGAAAACTCAACTAGAAGCAGTGTGATTTATTGTGAAGGATTTTTCTGAATAATTTTTCCTATTTAGTTATTTTTCTGGACAAATCTGGTACTTATTTTTAAAAATGCGAGATTTAAGAATTTCATGAAATCGTTTCTCAAGCATTTTTTTTTAGTAAATTCCCAAAATTCCATCAAATTTTACGTATAATTTTTAATCATTTTAGCAAACTTCCTGGACCATTTTCGAGACATTTACGCGTATCTTCGCCTTCTGCGTCATTTTTCAACCATATAACCTCCGATTTTTTCAACTTTTTTGACACAACGACCCCAAAAATTCACATCCCCGAAGCACGATACGTTCATCTTAAATGCGAAAATACCCCTCGGGAGGGTTTTATCCGCCATTTTCCAACATCTTGCTCAATCTACAACCACGTGAGTACTTGAAAAAGCGTAATTCTGTGAAAAACCAGGCCAACCACAAATCACTCTTTCGCAAAAAGAAACCCTCTTCGTACATTTCTCCATCTATCAAGATATCATTCCGGAGAAAAAAAACTGTAAAAAGGTTCAATAAAAGGGGAACAAACAAATCAATTAATTTGCAAAACCACCCTGACGTTTTTTTTGTTGTAAATTTGCATAAACGTATTTAAAAAATGATACGTATTTCTGCTGTTTGGAATGCGAACGCGTTATTTAATAATTCAAGCGTAACAATAAAGTGTTAGTCAAAGGGTTTGCGGTAATATTTGTAAATATTTTTTTAAATCATTAAAACGTTCGATATTGCTGTTACGATAAACAAACTAGTATTTTTTCATTTCCCATCGCAATACGCTTTGTTAACTTTTCACCACGTATAAGCTCGTAAATATCAC
Organism: Maconellicoccus hirsutus; assembly: GCA_003261595.1. Taxonomy (NCBI): domain Eukaryota; kingdom Metazoa; phylum Arthropoda; class Insecta; order Hemiptera; family Pseudococcidae; genus Maconellicoccus; species Maconellicoccus hirsutus. The sequence continues at coordinate 23,079 of QBDW01000895.1, forward strand.
GATTTCAAAGTTAAACACAAATTCGTACGCGTAATTTTCGTTGCCAATTACACCGGCTCGGAAAGTTCACGCAATGTAGAAACAATGTTACCCTTGGTTATAAATACCGACGAAAAGAACCCGCGAGTAATTCCCATTAGAACTAAATAGTAATTCCGTTACGTGCGAGTATTTAGCATAATTTACACACACACATACGCGTTTTATTAACAATTTTCCCGAGCCAAAATTCATGTCACATCGGATTGATTTTTCCGCGATGGAAATCGCTGGCGAAACACGTCCCGACTCGTCTTTTCCGGCTTCTTTTGTCTAACGCACTTCGCGGAAACTATTAAAGATAGCTTACGATAAACATTCGCGAACGCGGTTTGCGCGAAATTTCGTGAAAATGATAACATGTAAAAGTTCGCCGAAAAAATCCCTCTTTCGCAATTGATAACACAATACCGTCGTGAAATTAGGGTTCTCCGTTTAATTAATATTCCGACGTCGAACGGCGGCGAAAATTCGATTGTAATTTTCGCCGAGCCAAACGAATGAACATCGTTTAACAAGTTCTTAGCGCGTCGCTGAATTAAATATTTATTCATTTTCGTCAAACGTTATACTGATTTTGGGCAGACGAACGCGGCGATAAATTTGAATTTTAACCCGCCTCAGTTCGTTATCGCGATTACGACCGGAGCTGCGTGCCGAGTGTGTTTACCGAAGAGATTTTCGGTTCTGTTCCATTGTTCGCAAACACACATTTCGATATTACCTGTCGTTCTAAGACTTACAAAGGTTAATTGCTCGTACCGCCTTACGGCGTCGAGTATTATACGATTAATTGATCCGTTGAAATTAAATTGTCTGAGTGTCTGATGAAATTATTCGAATTGAGTGACAGCTATAGATGAAAGGTGTCATTTTAATATCTGGATGAGAAACTGCCTCTTTGATATGAAAATTGAAGCGAAGTGATGTGGAGAATAGAATCGTTGGAGGATCCCGTCTTATGTGAAATTAAACCTGAGTCTAGAGATGATAGTTTTCAAATAAGTGAAAAAAACGTTCAAATGAGAGCGAGCGTAGGTCGACACAGTGCGCTGGTTACTAGTGGCTGCTTGTATTCATGCTCCTTTAACCGTGTTTAATGTTCGACAAACCACAGGAGCATGTACGCCAAACAGCCTTCAGCGTAAGATGAACCGTATCCATCAGTGAACTCTTGATTGTTCCTACTTCAGTTAATTTCAGCGATAATTTTATTTTTTGCGAGAAAATAAAACTATTTCAATTGCATAAACGTAGGTACTTCAGAATTCAATACAAAAAGAATGTAAAAAAAGTGTAGAGGATTTTTAAATTTCTAAATAAAACATCTAAAGATATAATAAATTGAGGAAAATTCGACGAGTAAAAAAATTAATAAATTTAAGATTTTACAATGTTTTGATCCAGTCAAATGTCAAAATCAAAAAAATCAAAATAGAAATACCGCGATCAAAATATCGAAATTGAAACGCAATAATCGAAATCCAAACATGAGAACTGTAATATTGAAATTAAAACGTCGAAATCGATTTTGATGTATTGAAATCGAAACATCAAAATTCAAGTGAGAAAGTTGTGGAATTGTTATCAAACAATCGAAACTGAAATATTGAATTCGAAATATCGAATTGACACCGATGTATTAAAATCGATATTGATGTATCGATTGAAACATCGAATTTCGAGAACGATAGTTGAAATATTGTAATCAAAATATCGAAATCGAAATAAAGAAATTTAAACGTCAAATTGATATCGATGTTTTAAAATCGATATTGATGCATCACTCGAAATATCGAATTTCAAGAACAAAAGTTACAATATTGTATCAAAATATCGAAATCGAAATAATGAAATTCAAACGTCAAATTGATATCGATGTATCAAAATCGATGTTTTAAAATCGATATTGATGCATCACTCGAAATATCGAATTTCAAGAACGAAAGTTATAATATTGTAATCAAAATATCGAAATCGAAATAATGAAATTCAAACGTCAAATTGATATCGATGTATCAAAGTCGATGTTTTAAAATCGATATTGATGCATCGCTCAAAACATCGAATTTCAAGAACGAAAGTTATAATATTGTAATCAAAATATCGAAATCAAAATAATGAAATTCAAAGCATCGAATTGATATCGATATATCAAAATCGATGTTTTAAAATCGATATTGATGCATCGCTCAAAACATCGAATTTCAAGAACGAAAGTTATAATATTGTAATCAAAATATCGAAATCGAAATAATGAAATTCAAACGTCAAATTGATATCGATGTATCAAAGTCGATGTTTTAAAATCGATATTGATGCATCGCTCAAAACATCGAATTTCAAGAACGAAAGTTATAATATTGTAATCAAAATATCGAAATCAAAATAATAAATTCAAAGCATCGAATTGATATCGATATATCAAAATCGATGTTTTAAAATCGATATTGATGCATCGCTCAAAACATCGAATTTCAAGAACGAAAGTTATAATATTGTAATCAAAATATCGAACTCAAAATAATGAATTCAAAGCATCGAATTGATATCGATATATCAAAATCGATGTTTTTAAACCGATATTGATGCATCACTCGAAATATCGAATTTCAAGAACGAAAGTTACAATATTGTAATCAAAATATCGAAATCGAAATAATGAAATTCAAACGTTAAATTGATATCGATGTATCGAAATCGAAACATCGAATCGAAATATAACATCGAAATCAAAATATCAAAATCGATATCACGACATTAATAGGTCGAACCGCCGCAATCGACTCGTCAAGTTCAAAATATCGAGATTAAAATCAAAGTGCCAATATCGATTTATCAAAACGTTACAATCGATAAGTCAAATTTAAAACGTCGAAATCGAAACATCGCAATTGAAATAGTGAAATCAAAACGTCGAAATCGATATTAACGCATCAAAATCGAAACAATAAAATCGAAGAATCAGAATTAAATCACAAAAATCGATACATCGAAATCAAGAGATAAAAACGAAATCGAACCGAAACATCGCAACTGGAATATAAAAACTGAAATCCAATTTCGTTGGCTAAGTCCCCTTCTCTTCCTCGCGTTTCCTTGTTTTTCGCGTTCGTATTTTTTTTCGCGTGACTATTCTAACATGACGCGAAATCTCAGGAGAAGTCATCGCTTGAAAAATAATAAAATTTTTCAAGATACTTCAAAGACACAAAATAAAAACCAACCGGTTTTAAAAATTTTTCTTTACATTTTTTTTCCGTAAAAAAAATAAAACAAACCTATAGAACGAAATGTTTTATTTTTTCGATCAAAATACACCAAACAAAGAACACGAACGTTTTAAATATTCATTAACAACCTCTTCATGTCTTTTCACCAAACTAAATTAAAATTAGGAAATATGGAGCTACTTGGAATTTAAACAAATGCAAATATCGATCGGTATGGATAAGCTTTCTATATAAAAAAATACCCAATTTTCAAAAAAAACTCTGCTATTTCGCAGCCACCATGAAAAACCATTCGTACCTTCATCAAGTCACGAAAAAAACGAGACTCGCCAAGTAATCATTATAACAAATTTTCCACATTTCCATCGCCAAATATCCAAACTGCGGGAAAAAAACGAAGACAATCGAAACGTACGCTTCAATTTCCGCACGACTGATTAACTCAAAAGTTAAGGTCGTTCACGAATGATTCAAAACACAAAAGTCAGACTGAAAATTGGTATATCTTTCGAATGTAGTTTTACGCTGAAGTAACAATTCTCTGGGTACGTTTTTCTAGCATAAAGAAAACCTTACCAAGCACTTGATATTTATCGAGAGAATTTTCACATTAGGCTACGTCGTCGTAGTTGGAAACAATTAAAAACACGCGGAATCGCACAATGACACCCTTTATCTTTCACCTTTTCTTACATCGAGTTCTAAGATCGACGACGAGCCTTTTTCAAACTACGTGTGACGTCTGTTTTCGGATAAAATAAATAATCTGCTTTGGGTTTCGTCGAGTATCCAACTTCTCTATTTTCAATTAACTCGAAAGTCTTTTTTGAGGATACATTTTAAAAGGTACGGGAAAAAAATCATCTAATGGCGTTTTCGAAAGAGGAAAAAAATTGTCCAAAGATATTTGCGATGTTTGATGTACTTTAACGATATTCCATTTACCTGTTTTTTCACGTGTTTTTATAAAAAACAATACGTGCGAAAGTTCTTTTTTTTACGTTTTCTAGCGTCATTAAGAATAGATTAAAAATATATACGCTTAAAATAACCGATAAAATATATTCGAGTAATCCTAGCTGCGTGTAAATAGACAAATGGGGGAATCGATTCGGCTAATATCAACCGTACATAAGCATATTCTGTAAATATTCATTTGGAATTTGTATCATCGGCCATCGAAATCAGTATTATGAAGCTATAATGCGACACGCTATATTTCCCAAAATTTACCGCGTCACAACAACGCCAAAAGTATCGATTTGAATACACGAAGAAGAAAAAAAAACTACCAAAAAGAGATCCGAATAAATGTAATTTACCGTATGGGTATTGTTATGGTATATAACTTGTTGTATCGGCAATTTTTCTTTTTCCTATTTCTATGTACATACAACATATCCCCTGAAGGAATTCGCCTTTTATATTCCAACATGATGTTTTCTTATTAACCGCGAGCATCGTGATTTATATACGTTCAACGTAACGTTGGTTCTTTCGTGTTGTTCTTTTTCTTGTAATACACCGGAACCATAGCAAAGGGGCAGTTAAAAATTACACGAGGTTTAACCATAATACTATCGCGCCAGCTACCCACAGATCTTATAATTCGCGTCGAGCGAAATAAATTATATCAAAGCGAGATTAAATTAACTTGATTCGTTTAATGAGCTCAGCAATGGCGATCCTTCATCGTAACAGCGGTGACCTTTTTAACGCGCGTAATTAATTCTAATTATTGCGAATACCCATATGGAGATGCAGTCAAAATAAATACACGTAAGGCGTACTTTTTTTCATTAGTATCGCAGGTAATTCGTGTTATTTCGAAGATAACTCGCTACGGAGTGTACATTTCATGCGAGTTAATCCTTCCTTCTTAATGATTCGTTTACATTGGTTTTTTGCTCGAGTTACTCGAATCATTATACATATATGAAGAGAAACTAAGTAAATACACCGTTTTATGATGGATTCTATTTTTGGACATATTTTCTAGCTATTAATTACCGGATGAGCCTTTACGAGTGTCTATTTTGTATTTTTTTTCTAAATTTTCAAACGAACTTATGTAAAGATTAAACGCTTAAAACTGTTTTTGTTTCGTAAATTTCAAAATCTGAAGGGCTGATCTTGGATTTTAAAGGCGGTGATGTTGGAGTAAGATAAATAAGTAAATGTAGGCAGTCTTTTTTACAACAGGGAAATGATATTCTACAAATAGGTAGGTGGACTAGTGATACAGGGTGGCTCGAAACGCGAGTTTTGCCAGAATTGAAAACCTCGTAATAAACTTTTCAGAATTCTGTCGTACTCATTTATGAATACTTAGGAAAGGAATCTCAAATTGGAAAGTGTCATTTTTTTCTCAAGTGAAAAAAAACAGGTAATTGTCAACTTCATGATTTCGCAAAAAATTGCAAAATGTCCTATAAATCCATTAAAATAAAAAACTTTATATTCATTAAGTCTCAAAAGTTGATAGAATTCGGGTAAAAAATTATTGAAACAAAACAAAACGCCCGCACGGAAATCAATATTCTCCACTATATACTAGCGGCTCCGTAACTGCGACGGGAAATGGGAAAAATCAGCAGCACGTAACATGAGCAAGCCGCTACACGTAGTAGGGGACAATTCCTTTGAAAAATTCATTTTTTATTAGGAAAATAAGCGATCCCAAATCGAGTTTTTTGACTCCAAAAAAATCGCAAAATTATCTTGAAATTATTTCAAACAATAAATGTTATACGACCCATCATTCAAAAATCAGTACATTTTGAGAAAAAAATAATTTGAATGACGAGTTTTAGCGCGCGCGCGTAATCGGTACTTCCCACTATGCTGTAGCGTCTCGTTTACACTTACGCGCGTTGACAAGTCTAACGCGGAACCACGCGCCACGGTGAACAAAGCACTATCGCGTAGTGGGAAGTTTCACCCAACGCGCGCGCGCGGTTTTTTCGATTTTTGACCACGGCACCGGGGAGGTAAAATTTTGAAAAAAATATATGACATTTAGAGATCAAAAATACATCGAAAAAATGAGGTTTGAAAATTTTGCCGAGTGACATAGACACTTAAAAAAAATAAATGAAGTCGAAAACGCCCGTTTGGAGAGGAAAAATTGGAGTGGGGGTTGGTTGATTTTTTCATGGAAGGCCCTTATGAGTGTCTACCATGTATTAAAATTTCAATTAATTCCATAAACTGTAATTTGAGAAAAAAATTCCTATCTGATTTTCGAAAAAAATTAATTTCTCGAAAACGGGGGGGGGGAGGGGAGCTGAAATTTTGGTCATGAATGTTTCTCGATGGTACCCACCTAATACCCAAATATCATAAAAATCTAGGTCCTGAGGCAGATTGCCGATGCTTATCTGCCTATATCCTTTGTAAAAATATACATTCAACTTTTTTGTTTTATGATTTCTATCCCCCCCCCCAAGGAATGTGTAGTTACGCTACTGGACAATTATGACCTTCTTCCTCAGGTAATCTTGAAAACCACCCCAATCAGGGGACTCCACTAGACCCTATTTTGTTCCATTTCATTCACATTCTTTCTTCAACATCATTGGCATACTTGCCTCATCGGATGATGACCGTGAATGGTATCTAATCAACTTATCGAGGGTTCTTCGATTTGTACTATGACTTGATATCATCACCACTAGCATCAGGGCCGTGTAAAGAAAATCCGGGCCCCAGGGAAAAATTATACAGACCCCCCTTTCCTTGAAAAGAACCAATATTTCCTTCAAGGACTGGTCATTTTCTCCAAAGGGCTCGTTATTCTTTACAAGGTCTTGAAACGCACGCAGGCTCCTGAAAAAATCCGGACCCGGAAGAAACCCCCCTTTTCCCCTTCTGGTTGGACCAGGACCTGCTAGTTGTGTGTTCAAACATTGGGTGGGTAGTTGTACCACTAAATGCGCATTCGCTTCTTGTCTTTACATGGAAGGTTCTTCCGGAGAGGTTTCCTCTTTGGTCCCTCTTTGGCATCCACATCATAACTGCTCGAATTTCTGTTCAACCATAAATGAAGGCCTTTCTCCCCCTCAGTCTTTTTGCTTGAATTTGCATGAAACATGTTTTTAATGTAATTTATCAAGAATAAATTTGAATAAGTGTGAATTTTTTTTTGAAAACTCCTGTGGGACAATGTTTGAGTTTTAACTTGAAATGTAACCATCCATGAAGATACCATTCAGGCAGGAAAATAATTTCTTAAAGTTAACGATTCAAGTCTAAACGCTATTATTATTCATTTTTAAACAAAAAAATCTAACGAATAGTGTTGGAAACAATAGCCGAAGCCTCAAAAGAGAAAAATCCTTATACAATCTGTACATGGAAAATCCCAAGAAATCTATGTTTCAATCCACAATTTAGAAACTTTACGATTCTCTCAAGAAATGCCTGGAAAAAACCCGCGCATCGACGTGATAACAATTTTCCATCAACATCCCCCGCCCCTCCCTAAACACCGCAATCAACGAAACTAAACCTAAACACCTAAACTTACGAGGCCTTTTCACAAATCCGCGAACATCCCTGGAGAAAAAATCAAGGCTAATTAAAAATATGCACACGACGCGACTACTGGTTGGAATTTGACTTGATAGTTGATAGAATGTCACCGCACGTGTATCAAGTGGATGAAGCGCGCTTTCGGGTTTTTGGTAAATTCAAAACATCAAAGTTACACGTCACATTCAGCAGGTTAATTCTACACGCCGAGGGAAAAACTTTCCATGCTTGTGAAAGATATCAGTCAACTTGGAAGCTTCGCAAAAAGCGTTATACCTGCGAGTTTATTATAGATTAAATTCGATATTAAAACACGGTATTAGTATTATCGCTTTGTTACGAGATATAATAATTTATCCACGTCGTCGCGTTAAGTCCGCTAATTTTCAGGTTAAATTAACAATCGGCTTTGCTATGTCAAAATATCGCAATCCTTTGCCGAAGCTCGAACGGAAAAGAA